>CAMAPE010000021.1:3667500-3955000 GCA_945859875.1 Cuscuta europaea
GTTATGATTTTTTTGTTAAAAGTTCGTGTTTTTTGCTTATAAGTTAGACTTCGCAGCTTCTCAGCCTAAAGGCACTTCTCAGCTGATCCGCTCCATATATATATATATATATATATATATATATATATATATATATATATATATATATATATATATATATATATATATATATAATGAGAACTTCTTATAATGAGAACTTTTAATCTCATCCTTTCATTTATTGCAATCATTGTTGATACTCACATGGGGTCATATTCATAATTACCCCAAATTCAAATGGGGCCTTTTTCAATTAATGCTAAATAATTTAAAAAATGCCACCTTGTCATTATTATCCATTGATTCTATAAATGAATGATGGAGATTAAAAGTTCTCATTTTAAGAGGGATATATATATATATATATATATATATATATATATATATATATATATATATATATATATATATATATATATATGGTCGGGTTCTAATGAGAAGACATCTTAACGTGAGAAGTGAGAAGTTACACATTTACCTATTTCTGATGCACTTTTTTGCTATTCTGATGCACTTTTTGCGATGGCAGAAAAGTTCCGATTAATTACGGAAATGCCACCGCGTCTAGCATCACTTTTTTAATATATTTTGCACTTTCCCATGCACTTTTTTTGCTAATCTGATGCACAGATCTTAAAATGAACGCACCAGATGCATTCTCACTTCTTACGATAAGCCATCTTCTCATTTGATCCTTATTCCATATATATGTATATATGGATTGGGTTCTAATGAGAACACCCCTTAACGTGAGAACGTGAGAACAAATCTTAATCATAGATCTTAGTAAATTAATGGACAAAAAAAGAGTAGATCTACGGATGTACCATGGAAGTGCAAACACTTTAAATAAACCATGCTCTCTCTTCTAATTAAACATAGGTTAGATGGACATGATAGTCATTTAAAAAAAAATCATACGGTTGTGGGGGTTGTCATTTCCCTAAAAACTAGGTAATAATAAATCTCAAATCATATAAATTTCTTTAGTTTATAAATTGATTTAACTTCTTAAATAATAATCCAACTTTAACAAAAATTATACCAAATTAATGAACTTTTTATGCTCTTTCATATGACATCAATATGTCATATATAATTTTTAAAAATAAAATATGTATAAGATGCATACAATAAAGAACAACAAACATTTCTATTTAACGGATGAACAAGAACATGTATCTAACACACAATCACAGATATCTAATGCATATAAGATGACCTCGTACTCAAAAAGAAAGTAAAACTTGTTGTATGTGATATATACAAACTGATATCTAATGCACAAATAAAGTTATGCAAATTCTGGAGATTGTGCAGTTCAATAACATAGTAGTGGGAGCATGTTTGTATTGAATAACATACTCCGTATTTGAGTTTACAAAGCATAGGTGTGCACTAGTATGATGTTTTAGTGCACCTAGTATAAAGTGTATGGGCGTATAATGTGCACTAGTATGATGTTTTAGTGCATGGGCGCAATTATTATATGTAATAAAGTTATGTGCACTAGTATGATGTTTTATTGCATGGGGCGAAATCATTTGTGATAAAGTTATGTGCACTAGTATGATGTTTTAGTGCATGGGACAGAATTATTTATGATAACTAATAAAATACCTACAATAGTTAAAATATAAAACTAAAATAGTGGTTATGTGCATTTGAAGGAATAAATGAATGAAAATGAATGATATTTTGTTTCTATAGTTGCACAACTCAATTTACTGTGAGAAATGAAATAGGATGGAAGGAGAATTTGAAAAAAAGAACGAGATTTTGTTTCTATAATTGTTGACGTGAGAAATAAAGTAAAATAATATGGAAGTTATTCAATCCATTACTGCTTTTGACAAACGAATTAACTACAAAGTCGGTTACCAAAACGGCCAAGTTTAATATGAACTAAAATAGCCTTTACTCCTATTTTAATTGATCGAAGATGGGTTTAGATTTTGGATGGCTGAGATGTGTTTTCACGTTCTCACGTTAAGACTCGTTCTCATTTGAAACAAAATCTATATATATATATATATATATATATATATATATATAAGAGATCAAATGCAAACCATGCTTCTAGTGATCCTTCCAACTGGTTCCATTTCTGAAAGAAATCAGAATGAGTCATTAGACTCGTATCGAATGTCAAATGACGGACGAGTACTTAAAGACATCATTTGGCTCAAATCAGCGTCATACCAATTGTTAAGGGTACCATCTTAACAATTAGAGGCATTGCAACTCAAGTACCAAAAGTTCTATAAGTACAAAACTTATGCTCATGGTTTTCAAATTCATTTCAAAAAGAAATTTTGAAGCTTCATTATGATGTTTACGGACTAAGGCTCTGATACCATTTAAATTGTCACGCCCCGGACCTACCCGGACACGTCAACAACCCGCCGTACAGTACGAATAGTCAACCGCAGTCCGACTCATCCATACTATACAAGGCGTCTTGAGTACCATTCACACATAGTACACCCATAAACAAACATAATGTAAAACATTTATTAAAACAGCGGAAACAATTGATACAAGTGTTCAAGCCACACTTGGCATACTTAGGCATGCAAGCCTCCAAAGTAATTATTCAGAAATATTATCCATGAGCATTATTCATATTGTTTTCAAAACGAGAACGGAAGAAGCACGAACCAAGTCTTCTTCTCAGAAACTTCCCGAACAGCGGCTGGTAGTAGCAACCTTCAAGTTCTACCTGAAACTGTGAGGTGGCCTCCCCCGTGAAGGGGAGGTCAGTACTTGGAAGCATTTGACAAGTACAATGACAACTATACTAAGTATAATCGAAGTTTAAATCTCTAAGGCCCTCAATCTAGAGCATCATTACATTATAGTTAATCCGTTCATTTAGTATCAATTCATCATTTTTTACTACGGTCTAGAGCCCAGCTCATAATCACCGTTATCTACTACGGTCTAGAGCCCAGCTCATAATCACCGTCATCTACTACGGTCTAGATCCCAGCTCATAATCACCGTCATCTACTACGGTCTAGAGCCCAGCTCATAATCACCGTTATCTACATCGGTCTTGAGCCCGACTCATAATCACCGATTCTTTATAATTCAAATTCTTAGGATCTAATTCATCCATTTCTCAACTCACATTTCCAACTAATATTTCAATGCTAGTTATTTATTTATTTCAATATAATTCTTTCTTCATGCATGATTGGCCTTAATATCAAGTATCACTTTTATACCTTCATGGTTTCTCTTCATGGTAACAAAGTATACTATCTCAAATGAAATTCATGGTTGGTACAACCATCATACACTCATATTCATAACATCTAAACATACACAATTTATTCATAAATTTGTATATCATGCATACTATACTTCTAATCAATAGTAGTTTTATTTAGGCATTATTTACCATTAACAACCCATGCACATCACATTTGTATTCACTTAGGAAATCCCATGAAATTAACCCAAAGATTATAAGTAACATAGTCGGTCATCCTCACCTTAATTAAGCTTAAGCGCGTTCTACGTTTCTCGATTGAACTTTGACTAGTTTCGGCGAACTTTGACCAACTCCGGCGAACTTTGACCAACTCCGGCGAACTTTGACCAACTCTGACGAAACTCCGGCGAAGCTCAAAAATACTTTAAATCAAGTTCCTAACAAGGTTTTATCATCACAAAACCCATATCAACACAAATAACCTATAAAAGGTCATTTTCCGGCAAACCGGTCGATTTGGCTTCTAAGTCCGTTCTTGGACATAGAACCACTTTCCAACCCATAAATCCATACTTAGAACATGGAGAACAATCCCAAGGGTTCTTCATATAATAAATATTCCTCATGGTAGAAGAAAAATAAAGGGAAAGCTATGGCAAGGTGATTACCTCAATTTCCACACCTTCCTACACCTTTTTCCTTCTCCAAACACTCCTCCTTGGATCCTCCACCTTGAGCTCGAATTTGGGTGTGAAAATGAGGAGTTTCAGAGCCCCTCCTTGCTATCCTAGGGTGCTGAATCGTGTGGGTGGAGATGGTGAGGTGAGAGGGGTGATTTTTGTCTCATTTAGACAAATGAGTGAAGGGAGGGGGTCTACTACATGTCAAGGGTGTCTCCCCCATCCTCTCAATTGTTGTTCAGCCATCTTAGCACCCATCCAGCCCCCAAGGGTTGACAAATTCGTGGGGTTTCCCCCACCTATGTGGGAGGTCATCCTAATTTGTCCCAAAGTGTACAATTTGCCCCGAAAGTTGTATTTTCCGGACTGTTTTAGATATATTTTATTTTATCGGGTTAAATAAATATATTACGTGTTCTTAATCATTATACCATTTAGAATGAATATGCATTCCCCAACTTTAATTTATAAGTCTCCAAAATCCAATTTCGGGCTTTTATCTGATAAATTTATCGATACCGGTATTTGGGCCTCCATTGACCAATCGGTCAACTCTGGGCCTTTCCATGGCCCAAATGAAGTATCCACCATCTATAAATATTTTTTAGACCCAGATGAATATAATATGTGGTCCCGATAATATCGGGCGGTCCCCACTCCCGATGTGGGCCCCACGTGCATCTACTATTCACGCGAAAAAAATTAATACAAATTCACAACCTCGTAAATTCACAAAAATTTCATAGGGTTCAATAAATTATTCGCTTAAAGATAAATACATTTGGGGACGGTGTTACAAGTTCACCCCCCCTTATTTGGGATTTCGTCCCCGAAATCCGCGTGTCTAATCGAAAAGGAAAGGGTACTGCTCCCTCATTGAGCCCTCAGTCTCCTAGGTTTCTTCTTCGACTCGATCACTCCTCCAAAGGACTTTTACCATAGGAATCTCCTTGTTCCTCAGTTTCTTTACCTGTTGACCCACAATCTTCACCGGTTCCACCGCATATTGTAGGTCTTCACGTATCTCTACCGGTGGTTTCTCAAGGATATGAGACGGATCTCGCACGTATTTCTTGAGCATCGATACATGGAACACGTCGTGTATCTTCTCAAGTTCTGGCGTCAATTTGATACGGTAAGCCACGGCCCCTATCCTTTCAAGGATTTCAAATGGGCCAATGTATCGGGGGTTAAGCTTTCCCCTCGATATAAATCTGATGATACCTTTCCAAGGAGAAATCCTTAGAAAAACCTTATCACCGACCTCAAACTCCAATGGTCTGCGTCGTTTGTCAGCATAACTCTTATGCCGATCGTGGGCAGCCTTCAGTCTATCCTGAATGACTTTCACCTTAGCCTTGGTGATTTCGACAAGTTCAATCCCCTCGAGCTTGGCTTCGCCAACCTCGTCCCAACACAACGGTGTTCTACATTTCCTTCCATACAATGCGTCGTATGGAGGCATGCCAATACTCGCCTGATAACTGTTGTTATAGGCGAACTCGACCAAAGCCAAATGCTTGTCCCAACTCCCTTGGAACTCCAGAGCACATGCCCTAAGCATATCTTCCAGAATCTGTATCACCCTCTCGGATTGCCCATCCGTCTGTGGGTGGAAGGCTGTGCTAAATTTTAGCTTCGTACCCAAAGATGCTTGAAATTTTGGCCAAAATCGGGATGTGAAACGTGGGTCCCTATCCGAGACAATGGATATC
The DNA here is from genome assembly GCA_945859875.1 of Cuscuta europaea. Classification (NCBI taxonomy): domain Eukaryota; kingdom Viridiplantae; phylum Streptophyta; class Magnoliopsida; order Solanales; family Convolvulaceae; genus Cuscuta; species Cuscuta europaea. The sequence continues at coordinate 3,673,155 of CAMAPE010000021.1, forward strand.
GGAACTCCATGCAGTCTCACAATCTCCTCCGTGTATAGCTTTGTCAATCTTTCAAGAGGATAAGTAATGTTGATAGGCAAAAAGTGTGCACTCTTGGTGAGCCTATCAACCACTACCCATACTGCATCATAGTTGTTCACTGTCCGTGGTAGCCCCACCACGAAGTCCATGGTCACGTGCTCCCACTTCCATTCTGGAATGGTAAGTGGTTGCAAAAGTCCCGCCGGGTGCTGATGTTCCGCCTTGACTTGTTGGCAAGTAAGGCACCGACTCACGTACTCTGCGATGTCCCTCTTCATACCCGACCACCAGTAACTTTCCTTCAAGTCTCGGTACATTTTAGTACCTCTTGGATGCATGGCATACGCTGAAGAATGAGCCTCCTCCAGTATGGACTTTTGGAGCTCCTCATTCCTTGGTATGCATACACGGCTTTTAAACAATAAAAGACCGTCATCACGTACCCGAAAGTTCTCAACAGGTCCCTCAAGGATCCGTTCACGGATCTTCTGACATTCTTCATCAGTGGCCTGACATCTACTGATTTCACTCAGCAATGTAGGCCTAACCTCGAATCTAGCAATGAGGGCCCCACTCGTGGACACCTCCACTTGTGCCCTTAATGAGCGTAGACACGTGAGTAACGTCCCCGATGTACTCTTTCTGCTCAGTGTATCGGCTACTACATTGGCCTTCCCGGGATGATAGTCAATGATCAAGTCATAGTCCTTGATCAACTCCATCCATCTCCTTTGCCTCATATTCAACTCTTTTTGAGCGAACACATACTTCAAGCTTTTATGATCGGTGAAAATGTGACACGTCTCCCCATAGAGGTAATGCCGCCAGATCTTCAGTGCAAACACTACCGCTCCCAACTCTAGATCGTGGGTAGGGTAGTTTGCCTCGTGTTTCTTCAATTGCCTTGAAGCATAGGCAATCACCCGACCGTTTTGCATTAGAACGCATCCAAGCCCTTGGATGCTAGCGTCACTGTATATGTCGTACCCTATCCCTTGTGTGGGTAGAGCGAGGACTGGTGCTTCTGTAAGCCGTTTCTTTAGTTCGAGAAACCCTTTCTCACAATTGTCGTCCCATATGAACTTGGTCCCTTTCTTTGTGAGCTTTGTCAATGGAGACGCCAATACAGAAAATTTTTCAACAAACTTACGATAATATCCTGCTAAGCCGAGGAAACTACGTATTTCTTTCACGTTTTTGGGTCTCTCCCAATTCATAATGGCTTCTATCTTGGCTTCATCCACCGCAATGCCCGAACCTGACACGACATGCCCGAGGAACCCGATCTCTTTGAGCCAAAACTCGCATTTAGAGAACTTGGCAAAGAGTTGTTTTTCCCTTAGCCGTTCAAGTACAAGTCTCAAATGATCTTCATGCTCCTCCTCACTCTTGGAGTATATCAAAATATCGTCAATGAATACTATCACGAATTGATCTAAGTATTCACTAAACACACGGTTCATCATGTCCATGAATGCCGTTGGGGCGTTGGTTAGCCCGAACGACATAACTAGGAACTCGAAATGACCATACCTTGTGCGGAATGCACTCTTCGGTATGTCATCTTCCTTTATTTTCAGTTGGTGGTACCCCGACCTCAAGTCAATCTTCGAAAACACCGTCGCTCCTCGGAGCTGATCAAACAAGTCATCAATTCTAGGCAAGGGATACCTATTCTTGATTGTGACCTTGTTCAGTTGACGATAGTCAATGCACATTCGAAGTGTTCCATCTTTCTTTTTCACGAAAAGGACCGGTGCTCCCCACGGAGAGTGACTCGGCCTTATGAAATCGTTATCCAATAGCTCTTGCAATTGGGTTTTCAACTCGTTAAGTTCAGCGGGTGCCATTCTGTATGGCGGTATAGAGATTGGTTTGGTGCCGGGTTCGACCTCGATCACGAATTCAATCTCCCTATCGGGTGGAAGTCCCGGCAAGTCTTTTGGGAAGACATCCGGATACTTGCACACAACTCTCACATCATTGATGTCTATCTCTTCTTTGGTTTTGTCCACCACATACGCTAGGTATGCGTGGCACCCCTTTCTCATCATATTCCTTGCTCTCACGGCGGATATGATACAGCAGTTTGATTTGCCTCTATCTCCCTCGAAGCGTAAGGTCGACCCTTCGCCGCCTTCGAGTTCAAGAACCTTCGTGTAGCAATCGACCCTAGCATGATGTTTCTCAAGCCAATCCATTCCTAGGATTGCATCGAACTCGATCATACTCAGCGGTACGAAGTCACACGCCAAGGTTTGGCCCTCCACTTCCACCTCACACGATGGATAGTGGCTATCTCTTTCGATATCATCCCCTAAAGGCGTGGACACCAATAGGGTTTGAGTCATCGGTACAAGTGGTCCGTTGAATCCGCTGGCGAACGCCTCACTCACAAATGATCGTTGCGCCCCGGTATCAATAAGGATTCTTGCGTCTCTCCCGTTTATCTTTAGTGTTCCTACATTCATAAGTAATGTAAGACACACTATCTAATTAATAGGTTCATTTCTTAAGTCGTAGAGTATGTTGGTTGTGTTTCGGGTGGGGTCCGTTCGATACCCTTCCGAAATTTCCCGGGTTCTAACCTTTAGGACCGTTTTAGGACCAATCCAGGTGAAAGCCGGCCGCTTTTCACGAAAGCCGGCCGGTTTTCGACTGCGAGAATAATTCTAAGTATTTAATCACGAAAGCCGGGCGGCTTTTACGAAAGCCGGGCGGCTTTCGTCGCCGTAGTTTTTATTCAGGGAATGGTTTCGAAGCCGGCCGGGTTTCAGCAGCGCAGGAATCCCCAGGTTTAACGAAAGCCGGGCGGCTTCCATGAAAGCCGGGCGGCTTTCAGCTGCGAGAAATCTTCCAGGTGAGGTGTTTACGAAAGCCGGCCGGTCTTCACCAAAAGCCGGCCGGTTTTTGATTGCGAGAATTTTCTTTGATTTAATCTTGACGAAAGCCGGGCGGTTCTCGGTGGAAGCCGGCCGGCATTCGTTGCCGTGGTATTATCCCAATTAAATCAAGACGAAAGCCGGGCGGCTTTCGTCAAAGCCGGGCGGCTTTCGTCAAAGCCGGGCGGGTTTCACCCAGGGCGAGGATTCTCCTCCCTTTTTCCTTTCAAACCCGACCAAACTCGTCGGGGTTATAATTTTACAAGTTCCACACTTCTATTGTTTACGAAAATTAATACGTGAGTTTAAGGAATTACCCGCAACGGAGTCCGGGTTGGCACGAGCATCCGCCTCCGTCATAGCATAAACTCTTGCTTGAGTTCTTCCTTGATTCACGGACGGCGCGTTGCTCGTGCTTGCTCCCCCTGGCCCACACTAGCATGATATGCTCCAGCCCGGTTCCTATTTGCCGTGGTAGCGCCGCTTGGTCCTGACCCCCGGTTCCCACCAAGTTGAGGGCAATTTGGCTTAATATGCCCTGTACTCCCGCATTGGTAGCACCGTGGTGGATCACGACACTTACCGGTGTGGTTCCTGTTGCAGTTCCTCCACCTGGGCGTTGTTGGGACTTGTGAGCCCGAGTAGTGCCCGCTCGTGGCCGGGTTTCCCTTGGATGGTGCTGCCGGTGCCCTGAACGATCCACCTCCCCATGGTTCCCCTTCTTGTTGGGACCTTGGGGGCCATGGCTTTCCCACTTTCTTTTCTTAGCCTCTTCGGCATCTCTCTTCTTCTTCTCCTCCCATTGCTTTTCTCCCTTCAACCCTTGGGCGACCACTTGGCTGAAAGTCATATTGGGCAATTGAGTTGCCCTGTCATGTATCTCCAAGTCCAAGGCCTCCCAAAAATGATTCACCATTCGGTTTTCATCACAAGCATACTCCGGTATGTGATCAGCAAGGTCTCTGAACTTGTTCTCAAGTTCTTTCACCGTCATGTTACCACCTTGGGTTAGGAGAGTGTATTCCCTCACCTTGGCGTTTACTTCGAAGTCAGAGTAGTACTGGGCAAAGAATTCTTGTCGAAAATCCTCCCATGTAACAGTTCCGCCATACTTACCCTTGGTTCCATCCCACCATTTGGATGCCAACCCTTCGAGTAACCTTACCGCGATTCTCAGTTTAAAATCGGGGGTGAGCTGCATGTCAAGGGCTGCCTCGTTCAGCCTCTTGATCCACTGTGCGGCAACCGAGATGTCTCCCGTCCCATCGGACGGTTTGCACCCTAAGTCCTTCGCCTCTTTGATGTATTTGGAGATCCTTATGGCTGGACCTCCATCGCCCCGACTTCCATGCGCTTCCACATGGGTTCTCGAATCGCAATAGCTCCTCCCTCTTGCAGCCCCGCCCGAAGGTTGCCCTGCACGGTGCCTTCGGCATGCCCTCCTTTCTTCGCGCTCCCGATGATACTGTTGGAGCAACGCTTCGATCCTGGCCAAGGAGCGACTTTCCTCCTCATCACTCACATCATCATCATTCCCTTCGTAAGGGGTCTCAACTGGCTCAGTCCCCGGCTGGTAAGTTGAGTCCTCATAGGACCAATAGGTCTCACTTTCGGTATCGACGTGGCCATCGCTCACGGTTTGACGTTGGCCTCCACGGCCCCTTCCTCTTGATCCCCTAGAGGACCCCCGGCTACCGCGCTCGGACCCACCCGGTGCACGGCCCAACGGATTCCTTCTAGTGATCCTTCCAACTGGTTCCATTTCTGAAAGAAATTAGAATGAGTCATTAGACTCGTATCGAATGTCAAATGACGGACGGGTACTTAAAGACATCATTTGGCTCAAATCACCGCCATACCAATTGTTAAGGGTACCATCTTAACAATTAGAGGCATTGCAACTCAAGTACCAAAAGTTCTATAAGTACAAAACTTATGCTCATGGTTTTCAAATTCATTTCAAAAAGAAATTTTGAAGCTTCATTATGATGTTTACGGACTAAGGCTCTGATACCATTTAAATTGTCACGCCCCGGACCTACCCGGACACGTCAACAACCCGCCGTACAGTACGAATAGTCAATCGCAGTCCGACTCATCCATACTATACAAGGCGTCTTGAGTACCATTCACACATAGTACACCCATAAACAAACATAATGTAAAACATTTATTAAAACAGCGGAAACAATTGATACAAGTGTTCAAGCCACACTTGGCATACTTAGGCATGCAAGCCCCCAAAGTAATTATTCAGAAATATTATCCATGAGCATTATTCATATTGTTTTCAAAACGAGAACGGAAGAAGCACGAACCAAGTCTTCTTCTCAGAAACTTCCCGAACAGCGGCTGGTAGTAGCAACTTTCAAGTTCTACCTGAAACTGTGAGGTGGCCTCCCCCGTGAAGGGGAGGTCAGTACTTGGAAGCATTTGACAAGTACAATGACAACTATACTAAGTATAATTGAAGTTTAAATCTCTAAGGCCCTCAATCTAGAGCATCATTACATTATAGTTAATCCGTTCATTTAGTATCAATTCATCATTTTTTACTACGGTCTAGAGCCCAGCTCATAATCACCGTTATCTACTACGGTCTAGAGCCCAGCTCATAATCACCGTCATCAACTACGGTCTAGAGCCCAACTCATAATCACCGTCATCTACTACGGTCTAGAGCCCAGCTCATAATCACCGTTATCTACATCGGTCTTGAGCCCGGCTCATAATCACCGATTCTTTATAATTCAAATTCTTAGGATCTAATTCATCCATTTCTCAACTAACATTTCCAACTAATATTTCAATGCTAGTTATTTATTTATTTCAATATAATTCTTTCTTCATGCATGATTGGCCTTAATATCAAGTATCACTTTTATACCTTCATGGCTTCTCTTCATGGTAACAAAGTATACTATCTCAAATGAAATTCATGATTGGTACAACCTGTTAGTATATATGTCCTAGCGACAATCACTTTTTAGAGATATATGTACTTGATCACATTCAGTTTTATATATTTGATATATACGGTATTACACATTGATGATTAGGTATTTCGATTGCCAATATCTTATTCATAATTGTGTTCCCTTGGACTTATGTTGTCAATGAGTAAGTGGGAGCTTATATGATATAACATAAGGTCCTAAAATAACCCCAATCAATGATCATCAAGAATGGGATATTGATGATAGGCGATAAGATTGGTATGTGGACTGCATCATACTTTTAGAAAGTATAGTTGATCTCAAACCTATGAGTTCCTGTAATTCATGATGGTCACATAGATATTTTAGAGAATATTGGCATACTCACCGAGAAACCATTTGATAAGTTCTATTCATGTGTCTATGGGATTATCGGCGTATAGAGTAGTGTAATAGTCCTCCGGCTTGAGGTCAATACGTACTACATGTGCGGAGTGATGTACTTTGACCATGACCAACGCTTGCACTCCAATCGGGGTAGATACGACATGTGTTGGGTGCATCACGAAGCACATGGAGTAGTAGTTGAGCCAAGAAAGGATTCATTCCTCATAATAGATTAAGAGAGAACATTCTACTTCTCATATCTAGATGGATCATAAAGTCATTGGCCAATGCAAAGATATATTCGTTTTGGATATCGAATATGATCGTTATGGATCATCTAGAAAGATTGAGAGACAGAGACTGAGTTACTGGGATAGACACAATATCATGTTCTAGACTTAGTTGAATGTTCGTTGAATGAAAGGACCGTATCACTATGAGCTCTATATTACAGGGAGTTTGAATAGTCCTCGCAAACGTCCTTATATATTAAGTTTGTCTAGTAAATCGTCTACGGATTCTACTAAGACCTTAATTTGATTAGTGCTTAATATATAAGGCCCTATGGGTCACACAACAAGTGATTATACCTTCCGGTTGAACTGTTAGAAGGAATTAAATATTAATTGGATTAAATTATATTTAATTCGTAATACTGAAAATGGATTAAATATAATTAGATTAAACATATTTAATTCATGAAGTTGAAGGAGAGTTCTATTTGATAGTATTAATTAAGTAAAATACATTATATTTATTATACTTAATTAAAGTGTATTTATAATTAAATAAGGTTGATATTTTCTTTTAATACATTTTGGAATTAGATTAAAAGAAAAATCAAAATAATAATAAATAATATAATAATAATATATAGAGAGTAAAGGTAGGGTAGCGGCTAAAGCCACTCCCTAGCATTCCTCTTACTGTGATTTTATTATTATTATTATTTATTATTTATATTATTTAATTAATATTTAATTAATAAATAAAATAAAATAAATAATGTAGTAAGGGTGGAAAGTGGCGTGCAGCCCACTTCCCCCCATATTATTGATTAGTTTGTTTTATTTATTTATTTGATTAAATAAATGAGATTGGTCCTAATTATATTAGATAGAACTCTTTAATGAATAAGACTTTCATTGTGATTGAGAAACTAGTTTAGAACTAGTATAAATACACCATTCTCCTTCATAATTTTGATAAGATTTTAGATTCAGTATTACCAGTTTATTTCCATGCGAAGAGATTTCCTAGCCTTTCTCTTAGGGAGATCTAACCGTTCTTTCGGAAAAGAGAAATCACATGGATACCAAAGGTCAAGGATTATCACCGCTAGGCTGAAAGATCTGTAAGTTCCAACTCAGATCTGTTATTATTATCATATTCGTTATTTTGTCATAATCAGGAAAGATCTGTTTGGGAAAATTTTAAACTTCCGCTGCCGTACTTTTGAGGTACGTTACATCAATTTCCTAACAGTGGTATCAGAGCCAAACTGATTCTAATGACATTATACGAATTTGTGATGAAAATTTCGTAGGCTTGAAAAATAATTTTTTTTGTCTGATCTTAAAATTCAAAATTAGATTCATTGAGATCTGTAATTAGAACTAAGTTCAGATGGGGTGCTACAGTTGTAAGAACAGAGCTATGTTCTTTCGTTTTAAGGAAGGAGCTATTTTCCCTTCTTTTGTTTTCATCTCGGATGATCTTTCGAGGCAAAGCGAGATCGAATCGTCAATTATCTGAATAATGTTTTTTAGTCTTCAACGATGGCGGATGATTTCGACGGAGATAACAACCTTCAGAGGAGCTGCTTCCGGCAAATTCCACGGCGAAAAACTTGGAACTGTTGTTCCTCACGAACGTCACCGACATCGAACCTGGTGATCTCCATCGATATTTTAAGAGACGATATATCTGCTCCAGAGCAACTACGACTGCGACAAGCTCCACTGGTTGGGTCTGAATTGACAATTAGATAACCAACAGGACCCTTTTGCAATTCCTAAAAGTCCCAAGTTTAAAGACCAGAGACGTGCGGCTGATGTGTCCATACTTGATGAAGGAGTACTGCATATTTGGGCTGTCTTTCTTGCTATTTTTTTGGATTTTAGAAATCCTAATAGCACTCACGTAACAAACTAATACGAAAGTTTTTTTTTCTTAGGGTATGAACTCTGTTGGATTCTATGTTAGTACAAATTATACAATGTACTACGTGTAATAAACAGTAACAATAGTAACTCAATTAAAATTAACCTTTTTATTAATTAGATTAATTATCTTTGAGATTTGGAAGGATAATTTTAATTTGACAGATTAGTGTATTTAACATGCTTTTACTTTAATGTTTGATCATTACAAGTTTGATTTAGACTCAGATTGCATGTTTTAATTTATCTGTCTGAGTTAGATCTCGTTAACATATCATTTGATAATATGTTTTGAGCATCTTGATTAAGTAATTTAATACCCGCTAAACGTTCCCCATAAATTAAAATTTAAGTCTTATCTGGGATAACGACATCACCCATCATAATTAAATTAGTAGAAATATTTTTTCGTTGAAGAATATTTCACCCAAGTGTTTGTTCCATTCGACAAAATATAGAACTAATTTATAGATACATATGTTTGTGATCGTGTGATGGTTTTGACTTACCTAAATTAGCTCGAGTCGCCCAAGCGTCAGTGTTAATTTAGGGATGTCGATCAATTAAAATTGATCAACCAAGAATTGCTTGGACGCAATTGGTCTAGAGACCTACCCATTATATTATTGCAGTGATCAGCCCAAGCTGGGACTGTAATAGTATGAATGTGGATCTTGGCCACTATGATTGTGAAAACAATCCATGTTCTTTTTATTAGGGTCAAAGAGCATGCAAAATAGTGGGAGCTAAATACTTAAAAGTCCATTTTATTTAGTTAACTAGACGTGATCATAGGAATTAATATGTGATTTTAATTCCGTTCTGTTTGAACTTCTTTAGGCTCTTAGGAATGCCGAATTTATCATTGAGAAGTATCTTGGATACATGCAAGCTTACTGGACCAAACTTTCTGGACTGGGAAAGAAATGTGCGTTTAGTTCTTAGACAAGAAAATATTGAGTATGTGTTAGACACGCCGGTACCCAAGATTCCTGATGCTAACTCTCCCGAGTTTGCCACGTTTGACCTGACTGCTCGAGAGAAACACGTTACTGATGCTAAAACTGTGCAATGTGTTATGTTGGCTGCAATGTCTATGGAGTTGCAACGGCAACACGATAGGATGAGCGCCTTCGAGATGCTTGAACACTTGAAAAGTCTGTTTGATTCAGAAAGTCAGACTCTAGAGTATGAACTTCTGACAGACATTTTCAAGTGTAGGCTTCAAGAGGGTGGCAACGTGTCTGAGCACGTCCTCAAAATGATTGGCTTAATTGAAAGAGTTGCTACCACCGGAATTAAGTTTGAGGATCGTGTCTCAGCTGCTATCATCCTATATTCGCTTCCGAGTTCATTTACTAACTTCATTGTGAATTATAATTTGAACAAAACGAAAGCGACCATGCCTGAACTCCATAACATGCTCAAGTCTTATGAAGCCTCAACCTCCAAAGGAAAGACTGTTCTTATGGTAAGCTCTAATGCTAAGTCTCGTTCTAAGAACAAGAATAAGCAAAAGAAGAAAGGTAAGGTTGGACCTACTCCTACAGCTCTTAAGCCTAAAGGTGGAGGTCATATGAAGCCAAAGGTTGCAAAGGATGTTTGCCTCTACTGCAAAGAGAAGGGGCATTGGAAGAGAGATTGTGAGCTGTACAAGGCAAATCTAGCCAAAGCACCGGGTGCTTCAAGCTCAGGTATTTTTATCATTAAATAAATATGTCTATAACTAACTCTCATTGTTAAAGTATTAGATACAACTTATGGCTTACACATTTGTAAAAATGTGCAGAAGCCTGAGAAGTAGTGTAGCAGTTGGACTGGGTAAAATTGACCTACGCGTGAAGGCTGGAGCAAAAGTTGCTGCTGAACATGATAGGATCTTATAGTTTAGATTTGCCCAGTGGTTTTAGATTAGAATTAAATAATTGTTATTTTATTTCTTCTATTACCAAGAAGATAATTTCCATTCATATATTAGACATTAAAAGATTTCTATTTCCATTTTGCTAATAATAATTGTTATTTTCATAAAATGGTGTTGTTGTGGAAATGCTTTTCTTATGAATGGTTAATTATCAATCGACATATTAGATATTAAATGAATAAAATAAAAGGATCTCGATTAAGTAATCAGAAAACTACTACCTATCTATGACATTGCAAACTTGGTCAAATTAATGAAACAAGAATAGCAACGTTAAATGAATTAGATTATTTAACACCATTTGCTTTTGAGTCATATGGAAATTGCGAATCTTGTCTTTCAAGCAACTTGACTAATAATCATTTTCTAGGAAAAAGGATAGCAAGCCAAAGAGTACTTAAGTAAAATTTCTGATTTATTTAAAAGGTCAAAGAATTCGGTCATAATGAACTCCTCCAGAACACCTTAGAAGACTGGCGTTTCTGTAAGGAGAAATAGGGCTTTGTTAGACATGGCTAGATCTATGATGAATTCATTTTCTCTTCCAAACATTCTTTTGAAGGTACACGCTATAAATCTCAATATACATTCTGAATAGTTTGATTAGTGCAAAATGTACTATATGAGTTATAGTATGATAAAAGACATTTTCTTCACATATTAAATATGGGTTGCCCTGCATATGTAAAGAAATGTGCACTAATCAAATTGAAAACTGAAGTAACATAGAGAATGAAGATTTGTTAGATGGTCTAACGAAGGATTCAGTAGGAGAATTGACTTGAAGAATGTCTCTAGGAGGATATCCTTCAGCTAATGGGAGTAATATAGGAATCACCTCGCACCAGCAAGTGATTCTTATTAATGATAAGATGACATGGTTGTCATTCCTTCTGCACCCACTTCTCTTTCTCTGGAAACACTTAAAAGTGTAGCACCAGAAAACTCTCTAAGCATTGGATAGTCCAATAAAAGAGAACCTCTTCACGATCAGAATGAACAGCCTGAACAAAACGCAAAACATTCAACTCTGCGGGTCTACTAGGATTCATCATGAACTAACTAGGTTAGGCTTCCTCATGGAGGATCATGATGATGTTGAAATTCCTGACAAGGATGAACCTAAGACTTACACTGAAGCAATATTAGATATTGATTCAGATAGGTGGCGAGAGGCCACGAAATCTAGAATGGACTTGATGTATATCAATCAAGTATGGAACTTGGTTGACTTGCCTGTTGGGTTAGACCCATTGGATGCAAAGGATTTTCCAGAAGAAAATTGATGCTGAAGGTAAGGTGCAAGCCTACAAAGCTAGGCTAGTGGCTAAAGATTATAGTCAAAGAGAAGGAATTGACTATAGTGATACCTATTTGCCAGTTGCAAAACTCAAGTCCATTCGGATTTTGCTTGTGATACCTGCATAGTATGATTATGAGATTTGACAAATGGATGTCAAAACCCACTTCCTTAATGGAAACCTCAAGGAGGAGGTGTACATGGTACAACCTAAAGGTTTTTGCATCCAAGTCAAATTCTAAATCACTATGTTAATTAGAGAAATCTATTTATAGGCTAAAACGAGCCTCTAGGAGTTGAAATATTGATTTTGATGAAATAGTCAAATCGTTTGACCTCATCAAAAGAAATGAGAGTGCTTGCGTGTTTAGAGTGCGCAACAAGGATAGAGTGGTCTTTATAATCATATATGTTGATAATAGAGAATGATATCCCCTCATTGAAGTCTGTGAAAGAATGGTCACCCAAAATCTTCATGAATATCTTTTTGTCTATGGTAGACAGAAAGAACTAGTAGAATTTAATTATTCTAGCACTAGTTTCATGTATGATAAGAAATATTGCGAGTCACAGTCAGTATATGTTTTTAGTCTCAATGTAATAGTAGTGCTGAAAGAGTTGCAAGTAAGAAACTACTATAAATTCGACAAGTAGAGCATAGTAAATTGTTGCATTTGATGCAACATAGGTAAGTGTTTAGATACGTTAGTTCCTTAAAGAAATAGGGGTAGTTCCTGGCGACAGTTATCCAATAATTGTTATTGTGACTGTACCGGTATATTTGCACAAGCTAAGGAACCAAGATGCAAAGTAAGGAACTAGAAAATACCAGTATGCTATCATGTTTTGATACAAATAGCAAGATGAGAAGTTGCAATAGAACGCATTCCCGTAGAGGACAATTTGGCTAGCCCATTCACCGAACCTTTGAGATGCAAGAAACATTGTAGGCTTTTGAAAGTCTAGGTGTTAGACGCATTGGTGATTGGCACTAGGCCAAGTGGGAGATTGTTAGTATATATGTCCTAGCGACAATCACTTTTTAGAGATATATGTACTTGATCACATTCAGTTTTATATATTTGATATATACGGTATTACACATTGATGATTAGGTATTTCGATTGCCAATATCTTATTCATAATTGTGTTCCCTTGGACTTATGTTGTCAATGAGTAAGTGGGAGCTTATATGATATAACATAAGGTCCTAAAATAGCCCCAATCAATGATCATCAAGAATGGGATATTGATGATATGCAATAAGATTGGTATGTGGACTGCATCATACTTTTAGAAAGTATAGTTGATCTCACAACTATGAGTCCCTGTAATTCATGATGGTCACATAGATATTTTAGAGAATATTGGCATACCCACCGAGAAACCATTTGATAAGTTCTATTCATGTGTCTATGGGATTATCGGCGTATAGAGTAGTGTAATAGTCCTCCGGCTTGAGGTCAATACGTACTACATGTGCGGAGTGATGTACTTTGACCATGACCAACGCTTGCACTCCAATCGGGGTAGATACGACATGTGTTGGGTGCATCACGAAGCACATGGAGTAGTAGTTGAGCCAAGAAAGGATTCATTCCTCATAATAGATTAAGAGAGAACATTCTACTTCTCATATCTAGATGGATCATAAAGTCATTGGCCAATGCAAAGATATATTCGTTTTGGATATCGAATATGATCGTTATGGATCATCTAGAAAGATTGAGAGACAGAGACTGAATTATTGGGATAGACACAATATCATGTTCTAGACTTAGTTGAATGTTCGTTGAATGAAAGGACCGTATCACTATGAGCTCTATATTACAGGGAGTTTGAATAGTCCTCGCAAACGTCCTTATATATTAAGTTTGTCTAGTAAATCGTCTACGGATTCTACTAAGACCTTAATTTGATTAGTGCTTAATATATAAGGCCCTATGGGTCACACAACAAGTGATTATACCTTCCGGTTGAACTGTTAGAAGGAATTAAATATTAATTGGATTAAATTATATTTAATTCGTAATACTGAAAATGGATTAAATATAATTAGATTAAACATATTTAATTCATGAAGTTGAAGGAGAGTTCTATTTGATAGAATTAATTAAGTAAAATACATTAGATTTATTATACTTAATTAAAGTGTATTTATAATTAAATAAGGTTGATATTTTCTTTTAATACATTTTGGAATTAGATTAAAAGAAAAATCAAAATAATAATAAATAATATAATAATAATATATAGAGAGTAAAGGTAGGGTAGCGGCTAAAGCCACTCCCTAGCATTCCTCTTATTGTGATTTTATTATTATTATTATTATTTATTATTTATATTATTTAATTAATATTTAATTAATAAATAAAATAAAATAAATAATGTAGTAAGGGTGGAAAGTGGCGTGCAGCCCACTTCCCCCCATATTATTGATTAGTTTGTTTTATTTATTTATTTGATTAAATAAATGAGATTGGTCCTAATTATATTAGATAGAACTCTTTAATGAATAAGACTTTCATTGTGATTGGGAAACTAGTTTAGAACTAGTATAAATACACCATTCTCCTTCATAATTTTGATAAGATTTTAGATTCAGTATTACCAGTTTATTTCCATGCGAAGAGATTTCCTAGCCTTTCTCTTAGGGAGATCTAACCGTTCTTTCGGAAAAGAGAAATCACGTGGATACCAAAGGTCAAGGATTATCACCGCTAGGCTGAAAGATCTGTAAGTTCTAACTCAGATCTGTTATTATTATCATATTCGTTATTTTGTCATAATCAGGGAAGATCTGTTTGGGAAAATTTTAAACTTTCGCTGCCGTACTTTTGAGGTACGTTACATCAATTTCCTAACACAACCATCATACACTCATATTCATAACATCTAAACATACACAATTTATTCATAAATTTGTATATCATGCATACTATACTTCTAATCAATAGTAGTTTTATTTAGGCATTATTTACCATTAACAACCCATGCACATCACATTTGTATTCACTTAGGAAATCCCATGAAATTAACCCAAAGATTATAAGTAACATAGTCGGTCATCCTCACCTTAATTAAGCTTAAGCGCGTTCTACGTTTCTCGATTGAACTTTGACTAGTTTCGGCGAACTTTGACAAACTCCGGCGAACTTTGACCAACTCCGGCGAACTTTGACCAACTCCGACGAAACTCCGGCGAAGCTCAAAAATACTTTAAATCAAGTTCCTAACAAGGTTTTATCATCACAAAACCCATATCAACACAAATAACCTATAAAAGGTCATTTTCTGGCAAACCGGTCGATTTGGCTTCTAAGTCCGTTCTTGGACATAGAACCACTTTCCAACCCATAAATCCATACTTAGAACATGGAGAACCATCCCAAGGGTTCTTCATATAATAAATATTCCTCATGGTAGAAGAAAAATAAAGGGAAAGCTATGGCAAGGTGATTACCTCAATTTCCACACCTTCCTACACCTTTTTCCTTCTCCAAACACTCCTCCTTGGATCCTCCACCTTGAGCTCGAATTTGAGTGTGAAAATGAGGAGTTTCAGAGCCCCTCCTTGCTATCCTAGGGTGCTGAATCGTGTGGGTGGAGATGGTGAGGTGAGAGGGGTGGTTTTTGTCTCATTTAGACAAATGAGTGAAGGGAGGGGGTCTACTACATGTCAAGGGTGTCTCCCCCATCCTCTCAATTGTTGTTCAGCCATCTTAGCACCCATCCAGCCCCCAAGGGTTGACAAATTCGTGGGGTGGCCCCCACCTATGTGGGAGGTCATCCTAATTTGTCCCAAAGTGTACAATTTGCCCCGAAAGTTGTATTTTCCGGACTGTTTTAGATATATTTTATTTTATCGGGTTAAATAAATATATTACGTGTTCTTAATCATTATACTATTTAGAATGAATATGCATTCCCCAACTTTAATTTATAAGTCTCCAAAATCCAATTTTGGGCTTTTATCTGATAAATTTATCGATACCGGTATTTGGGCCTTCATTGACCAATCGGTCAACTCTGGGCCTTTCCATGGCCCAAATGAAGTATCCAACAACTATAAATATTTTTTAGACCCAGATGAATATAATATGTGGTCCCGATAATATCGGGCGGTCCCCACTCCCGATGTGGGCCCCACGTGCATCTACTATTCACGCGAAAAAAAGTAATACAAATTCACAACCTCGTAAATTCACAAAAATTTCATAGGGTTCAATAAATTATTCGCTTAAAGATAAATATATTTGGGGACGGTGTTACACTAGTCCTCCCATTCAAATCATCTTTGCATTATTTGTATTGCACGTTGAAGTTCAAAGTGTTTCATAATATTCTAGCCAGAAAATAACAATTTCATATTTACATTATTTGTATTGCATATTGAAATTCAAAGAGTGTATCTTTACATTATTTGTAGGTTACTGCATTTGTACATTATTTGTAGGTTACTGCATTGTAGGGTTCAAATACAAAGAGGTCTTCCCATGCAAAGTGAGAATTAATCTCATGCATTCATTTTGAGATCTAATGGCTCAAAATGAGCCAAAAGTGAACTAAATTTGATCAAAAATGAGGTGGCAATTTCGTAATTAAAACGAAGTTTTTTGCCATCACGAAAAAGTGCAACAGAAACACGCAAAAGTGCAACGCGGTGAAGAAAAAGTGCAATTGTTCGCACTTTGCACGGGAGAACCACTTTTTAATTGATCTCTCCCCTATATATATATATATATATATATATATATATATATATATATATATATATATATATATATATATATATATATATATATATATATATATATATATATAGGAAAATTATCATGTCCAGCACCTCCCAGTCCGAACGTCGTCCGAACACCGCCGTTTGGGGTGGTTCCCGGTGGCATTTTTTGATAAAATTTTTTGAGCATGTGCCTCATCAAGTCTAGTTTATCCATACCAAATTTCAGCTCAAAATTCGATCGGGAAGGCAGTCAAATAATTCATTGAAGTTAACTGCGTTTTACTATGTATAATTTAGCGCAGTTAACTTCAACGAATTATTTGTCTGCCTTCCTGATCGAATTTTGAGCTTAAATTTGGTATGGATAAACTAGACTTGATGAGGATCTTGCTCAAAAAATTTAATCAAAAAATTCCGACGGGAACCGCCCCAAACAGCGGTGTTCGGACAGAAAAGTGCTGGACAAGAGAATGACTATATATATATATATATATATATATATATATATATATATATATATATATATATATATATATATATATATATATATATATATATATATATATATATATATATATAGGGTTGGGTTCTAATAAGAAGACATCTACATTTTAACGTGAGAAGTGAGAAGCTTCACATTTACCTGTTGTTGATGCACATTTTCGCTAATCTGATGCACTTTTTGCGATGACAGAAAAGTTCTGATTAATTACGGATATGTCACCGCGTCTAGCGTCACTTTTTTAATATTTTTTGCACTTACCCGTGCACTTTTTTGTTAATCTGATGCACATATCTTAAAATGAACGCACCATATGCATTCTCACTTCTTACGATAATCACTCTTCTTATTTGATCCTTATTCTACGGACGGCACGGATCAACAATAATACCCGGACCCGCCCCATTGTATAGGCGGGGCGGGGCGGACCCGCCCTATTTGCAAGACAGGACGGGTTGGACCCGTCCCAAATGTCTCGGACCAGAGTGGGTCATTGCGGACCGGTTTTTTTTGACATCCCTAGGTGTCATGTTGCAAAAAATAGTAAGTAGTGAAAATAGAAACCGTACACTGGTTCATCAGTCAGAACAAGTGCCTCAAGAACATTCATCTTGCTTTTTTACATTTTGTTTCTAAAATATCTTGAAAACATTCGAGTAAGAAAACATATACTCTCTGTCCCATTGGACTTTGACTACTTTCCTATTAAAGCAACTAATTTATGGTTCTGCATATTTCTCTCTCCTCTCACAAATTTTTACTATTATTATTTCTCAGCTACTTTGCACTAGACAAAGTCCGCTGGAACGGAGGTAGTAATAATATTGAAAAAACAATATGAAGAAAGGGAGATCAACAAATCTTAATTAAGTCCGTTTCCTGTCTTGAAAGCTTCCATCTCCCCCAACCCAACTGAACCTCTCACCTTTGGATATCCCACGTGACTTCATCAGTGCTCTAACCTCACCCACACCATCCTATTTTCCCACTTCCACAAAAGTATTTGATAGCTCAACATATGCGCGGGGCCAACCATTCCCGCTTAAATTGAACAGTTCATTAGCAACTAAGTTGGTGATCTCCACGTCTCAATGTAGTCTTCCAGATCTAAGCAATGCAGCCCAAACATCAGAGTTGGGCTTCTCGGGCACATCTATGAAACACTGCAAAGCCTGGTTTAGACTTCCAGCCCGACCCAACAAATCAACCATGCATGCACTGTGCTCCATTCTTGGCTTCATCCAATAGTCCTTCGCCATCCTGGCAAAGATGGACTTCCCTTTGGATACTAGCCCGGGATGTGCACATGCTGAGAGAGCATTCGAATCAGACTTGGGGTACACACTTTGTGTACAACTCTTACACGCTCATGTCTGTGAGGCGTTTTTTTATGTTTGTCCCAGACAAAACGTATTTTTCAAATACGTTTTGTCTGAGACAAACATAAAAAAGACCTTCACAGACATGAGTGTGTACCAATAGATTTTTTCGTTGAAAGAAGTTAATCTTAACTACTTGCCCTTGGACTGGCAAATTGACTTCAAACGCAACTAGAGCAGAGCAAGCCCCGGTCAGGCTTGCAAATGTGGAAAGTGTGGGGTTAAATCCCAATCTTTTCATGTGGATGTAACACTCAATTGCTTTTTTGGCGGTTTTGATGGATTTGCTATAGTCTTCAATCATTGCATTGAAAACAACATCGTCTTTTGTGAGCGTTTTCTTGAACACATCTTCTGCACCATCCATGTTTCCTTGATTCATATAACCGGTAATCATTGAGGTAGAGCACACAAAGTTGTCTTCCCGCATTTAATCAAACACTCTCTGGGCGTAGTGTAGCCTTCTGTTCTTAACGTACGAGTCGACCAACACTGTACAAAGCACACCATCACCTTCAACCCCAGACCTTATAATCTTGGTGTGAATCTGTGTCGGTCCCAAGCAACCTTGCAATCCTGCTTCATCCAAACAAGTTGAGGCTTTTAAGATCATAAAAAATGTGAACCCATCAATTTTTTCACAGAAAAGCTCTGTTTTCTAACTAAATCATAAGATTATTGTACTAGCCCGTTTCTTAGCCGAGAGTGTTAGTTGGGGCAAATCATCGCATGCATAAGTGATTGAGGATGATTTGATGTGAAGAATTATGAGCTTGATGGAGATATTGATATTGGGTTAGCCACCAGTTTTTACTTTTTAGGATGTGGGAATTGACCGTGTGAAGGGTGGTCTGAATTGATGTACTGTTGTAAAGCATAGGGTAGATGATTTAGAGATGGTGGATAGGACAGGGGTTTACTCTCTGTTGGCGAGACCGAAGTATTTAATTTGATTATAAATAGAATACTCACTCATTATATTGTTTCCTACAATAGAGTTTGACACAGTTTTCGTTTAAGGGAAAAAATAGTTGAAGTAGTTAATAGTGTAGAAAAAGTAGGAGAGAGCGTAAAAGCATGAAACAACATATGAAAAGTAGAAAGGAAAAGGTAATTAAATATTTTTTAAGGGAAGCATATCAAAAAGAAAATGTAGCAAAAAGTACTTGCCCCAAAAGGAAAGTATGATAAACGAAAAATTACAGAGGAAATACACAGGAAACTTATATCAAAACTTCAAATCCAAGCCGTTTTACTATTCAAAAAACATGAAGTTTTTAATCACTTAATTTTTTGAACATCTTAGCAGCTTGGTTACAACTTATTAGCTTTTAACTTACAAGTTATTACTGTTGATTTGTTAATTCTTACATTTTGAATGTCAAAGTTCAAATAGTATAGCCATTGGGGTGTTTAGTGAAACATTTTGTTGGTTAAATTCTATTTATCTAACTCTAATAAATAGATCATTTCGTAAATAATGCACAAATTTTCATCACTCAAATTTTAAATGTTAAAAAACAACCAGGGACTAGACCAGGACCGAGACCTGGGCTGACCGAACCGGAAACCCCCCCCCCCCCCCCGGTACCTGTCTCAGTCCCCCCATCCCCAGGACCAGCCAGTCCGGGACGAGAAATGGCCTGGAACCAGACCAGGCTCGTCTCTACAGGCAAAATGTATAATGATGGTTACTGAGTGGAACCTTTGACCATTTCGTTGTTTCAATTTTTTTAGCTTGATATACATCATCATAATCATAATATGTAGTATATATATGTAGGTTGTAGCAATCCATGTTTTGCCAAATATACAAACTTGGGCTGCTATTTATCATTGATTGTACATCACCTCTTGGGACCCCGGTTTTCTGTTGTCCAAATCATCCTCATCGACAGGATATTCATAGTCAGGAGGTGGCCGCTTCAACTTCTGAAATATTTCATCCAGGGACTCAGACGAGGAGAGGCGAGCAGTGGCATCTTGAGACTGACGTAACGGGATGAAGTCGCTAACCTGACGCAATGGGGTGAACCTCTTTGCTTCCATGTTAGTTTTGAAGTTCTGGAGACCAGCCTTCATTGACGCCCATCTCGCAGCCAAACCAGATGAGCCTTTTCCAATGGGATCGGGTGGCCCAGTATCAAGCAGAGAGACTTTTGCAGAGGGGTTGCTCTGTTCCTTAAGGGAGGCAGCATATTTGTTGGTGATGGCCTCCTTGCTCCCAGAGGAGTATCTTCGAACTTCAGTTTTAGAGAGTCTTGAAGAGCTTCCCTTCAAATCATCATGATCATTGTTAGGTGTCTTCATCTCAACAACGCTCCTATCCTGAAAGATTTCTGTGTGGTTTAATATGTGAATATGTGTTCATACTCTTCAAAGTCCTGAGAAGTTCATAGTCAGGGACTACTAATTTTGATGCAGGCATTACATACAACCACAAATACTCTTGACGCTAAGATCTTGCTTGACGAAGTCTAAAATGGAAAAAGTGCTCTAGTTGTGGCTGAATTGTCGCAATTTGTTGTACTATCCAAATTATCTGATTCAGTTATGATTCTTTAATAAATTAAAGAAAGTCATAAAAAAGAAGGTTGAAGTGTCATCTTTATTAGTTTCAGACTTTCAGTCATTCCAACAAAACTAAAGTACTACATACATTTTTTGTTAATTGCTGTCATTCTAACAAAAGAAAAGCAATTTCTTCACTGCTATTTTTTGTCCCTGATTCGCCAATAAGTTCTTGTTGGCGAGACATATTTGGCCTGATAGGCTAAAAAAAGCCTGCTGAACAGGCACTACGTTTGCAAAACCGTTCGATGATGGTAAGAAAGTCTGAAATTGCTGAAGTTCCTGAAACATTTTGTTATTAAAAATTGATATTCATATCTTAAACACAAATAGCTTTTTACTTTTCCAAACTTATGCATCCCATTTTCATTTCTTAAAAAAATCAAACTTAGAAATTACTAATCAACATCACCTTTCTTAAAAACCATATCATACATTTTGGAATGGAGGGAGTGTCTAAAAACGAAGATAAAAGTGTCATTCTTTTCATTTCTTCCCAAAAAATGTAACTTCTCCATCACTTTATCATCAACAGTTCCAACAAGGGCAGTGAAACAAGTAAGTGTTTTCGGTAAAAAAAACTCCCTAACGAGCAGAAAATATCTCTGCCAGACGGGTACCAACATGAAGAAATAACTTACTTTGTCATTCCCTCCCGACTCCAAATCAATGCTTGTTGTTGTGCCATTGAAATTCCTTGCCAAGGGAAGAACATGTTCACCAATTTTCCTTCCCTCTTCTAGCCAGCTTCTCTCTGTAAAATTCCATACAAAACAGAAAAATGAATGACAAGAAAAGCCCACAAAATAGATACAACCACAACTGTTTGCCTACCTTTCTGCAAGATTAGTAATCCTGATGGATCAAAACCATCCAGGTCATCTGCTTCTGATTGGTAGAATCTAAATATCTTCCAGTTTCCGAAAAAGCTGATGATTCTGTCAAAGAAATTGCTGGCGACCAGCAGTGTGTATATCACCATAATTAGGGGATAGATTCTGTTGAATCCTTTCCCAAAGAAAGGTACTGCATCATCGATGTTTCCCATTCGCTGCAACCATATAGAAATTCACAATCAAGGAAAATAATAAGAATATGGCTGCTGTAAAATCCATGTCATCACCACCTTTACCTCACCTGGATGGGGTTGATGGCAGAAAACCTAAAATGTAAAATAAATAACTAGAGTTCCTTAACACTAATTCATACAATGAAAGCAATGGTGGCAAAATTTAACACCGGGTAGTGCAACAATGAATAATGCAATGAAATTACAAAATGATCATCACCATAAGTTAATTCTATTTGCAATTAAAATATCATGAATATAGTCATGTTCTATTACAAAATTGATATTGTGAAATTAGTCTGCAATCAATGCAACATAGCAGCTTGACCAAATATAAGAAAGCTGCAGGTTAGGATTTAGAACTATTCTTATAATTAGAGCCTTTCAATTAGTAGCTTGGGTTGATTAATCTTTGTTAATATATGACCCAATACACTCAAATATCATTAAGGGCAGTGTTGTCAATCCCGGATAGGGGAGTGTAGAGGCCAGCACCGAAAACGCTATAGCGGTATAGCGGATAGCGGGATTACCGCTATTCAGACTACTTTCAAGTATAATGCATAATTAACTAGAAGCATATATAATTACATTACATACACATTAGTGAAGTATATGATATATGCCATTGAAAGTTGCAAACATCTTACTGTTCTTAAATACTACTCCCTCCGTCCCTTACAACTTTGCCATCTTTCTTTTTTTTGGACATCCCAAAAAACTTTGTCACTTTCCGTTTTAATCAATTATTGTGTGGTTCCTGTTATTTCTCTCCTCTACACAAACTTTAACCACACTTTTTACTTTATTATTCTCCGTGCCGGTCAAACTTGGCAAAGTTTTAAGGGACAGAGGTAGTAAATTACTGGGAAATATTCCTTAGTTTCATGAGCAAAACATACAAGGCTATTAATTAATGATTAAAACATCTTAAGTTAAAGCATTGAATAAAAAACGAGTCCCTGGTTTAAGCCTTGATAAATTAAGTCTATCAGTCTACCACTGGAAAGAAACAAAGAGGAGTGTAGTGTGTGTCTTTCTTGTACAAGATGAAGGAGCACAGGTCGTTCTTGTAAAAAATGGAGTGAAGGTCGTTCTTGAAAAAGACAGAGCAGAAATTTTGAAGCAGAGGTCATCGCAGAGCAGAGAGAAGAAAAGACATAACGGATTATTTTTCTATTTTTAAAACAAGGAGCCATTTTTAAGAGTTTCTACACTTCTGCGAGCGTGTACCAGGGTTTTAAGTGGCTTACTATTTCATTTTAAAAGTCAACTTTACCCCTGTCCATCTGCAGGGCAAAAATGCAGAAAAACCCTAGAAGACCTTCAATCGCAAAAAAGTGCCGTCCACCCCTCTACCTGTATAGCGCCCGCTATAGCGCCCGCTATGTCCCACACCCAATTGCCCGGCTACAGGAGGTCTAGTAGCACCAGACCTCTCCTCTGCTCCGCTCCACCGCTATAGCGTGCGATTGACATCACTGATTAAGGGTAGCTGTCCAGCAGCTTATATGCTAGATCTGTCCATAATGGCCCATAATACAACAGATGAACAGCGTACGTCATCTAGACTACTCTATTAGAACAGACCTTTTTTTAGTTAAAGCCCATTCTCCTCTTACTACAAAAAACCTAAAAAAATTTAAAATGAAATTTGTATGAACATATTCAATTTAAAGTAATGAATTTGAAAGAAGTGTAAGGTTTAATGTATTAAATTAGGGTTAACACAGTTGAATGGTGAGAAATCCTTCTCTGTTTTCTGTATATCATCCTTGAATCATGTACATGTATATATATACTAAAACTACCATAGATCTTCACAGATTAACTTCCTATTTAGTAAAGACAAAATAAATCTAAATAGTAAAGACAGAATAAATCTAATTATGGTAAACTAGATATACACGGAAGGCATAAATGGAAATGACATCACTAGGTTTAAAACAGGTCTTTTACGGGCTATTAAGAGATTAAAGGAATCAACTTCTCATACGGCACTACCACTAACAATTGAACTCAATGGAGATGTTTGTTCAGATATTGAGATAGTTAATCTTATTATTGATCGTATAGACAGAAGTTGTTACAAATCACAATGCTAGGGAGCTCACTATCTCAGATGCCTAAGTGCATGCTGATTTAGTAAGTTCTAGTTGTATGGTCGGTCGATACATTGGGCTTCTCTCATACTACACCCCCTTTGGATACTTCTCATCCATGTGCCGCATTAGACTCTTCTATTTCAGAATTAAAGTTATTTTTCCAAGATGTAATGAATTTGAGTGTGACTAATTTGTCTACCTTTCTGTCCAAAGAATATGAGCGTATATCACACCTTTATGCGAATCATGGAGGGAATAATGATCAATTTATTTCAGATAAGGATAGACTTGTTGATGACCACCGGGTGCTAATAAGAGGGGTGCAGATAAGGGAGATGGTGATGAGAGGGGTGACAAGTTTAGCACTAGTTTCAAAGTAGCTCAAGTTGACTTGCTTTTTGACGTGTCAAAACCCAGCTCAAGGGGTATCTTCTTAGGTCACACTTCAGAGAACAAAAAGCGGACCCCTATATCAACAGTGGACAACTTTTTGGATTCTGACACCAATCAAGATATCTGTAATAAGACATTGTTGGTCACAAGGGATAATTGTTTGCCTACGGATAATATGAACATCCAGATAAAAACTTACAGAAAGGAATCAACATTCACACCATATGAGGACGTGATCTCAAACTCGCGCTGAGCGCTTAGGTTTATCACTGCAGACTTAGGGAGCTAGGGTTTGTTTTAGACAAGACATCTTTATACTTGTGGGGCTGGAGCTGGGCTTTGGTCTTTTCATCTCTTTTATTTTGTCTTTTTTTCCTTGTAATTTTTCTTGTTCCGTTATCATTAATAAAGTACTACCTCCGTCCCAAAAAGATTGGCCAATTTGACTTTTCTTGGTCAATGGTGTTAAAGTTTAGACAATGATTTTAGGTATTAAGTTTGTGTGTGATTTAAAAATTTAATACTTTTATGAAAAAAATTAATAAAGAATTTGCTCATATAATTTTCATATTTTAAATAAATTATATTAAAAATATCATTGGTCAAACTTTTTGGGCCAAGAGAGTGTATTTCTTTTCTTAGAAAAATGTAAACAAACATTTATATTTTGGATTACTTCACATCATCTACAAATTATTTAACTAGTGTGTCTGTTATTTAATATCGTTTGATGTTAAAAAAACACGAAAATAATATATTCTTCGACACTCCCCCTCAAGCTTGGTATAGATGTTAATCAATCCAAGCTTGCTGGATAAGAACCGAAATGTGTCACGTCCGAGATGAACTGTCTATCAACTTCAACATGCTTAGTTTGACCATGATGGAAAGGATTCTTCACAATGCTGATTGACTATCTGATAAGAAATGAATTGGCCCTGCTGATCCAATCTTCAATTCGTTCAACACCCGTCTTATCCATATTCCCTCACGTATGCCTAGAGCAAGAGCCATGTATTCGGCTTCAGCGCTACTTCGTGCCACCACATCTTGTTTCTTACTCCTCCATGTTATAAGATTTCCCCAGACATAGCTGACCTTCTATCACTTAACTCTCCAGCCCAACTGACATCTATATATATAGTAATGTCCCAAACTCCAGTCTTCTTGAAGTGTATACCCTCACCAGGAGTACTCTTCAAGTACTTAAGGACTCTAACCACCATTTCCATGTGTTCCTCGTTTGGAGCATGCATGTTTTGGCTAACAATTCCAACACATGCATGTGAAAGGTTGTATACCCTGACCAGGAGTACTCTTCAAGTACTTAAGGATTCTAACCACCATTTCCATGTGTTCCTCGTTTGGAGCATGCATGTGTTGGCTAACAATTCCAACATATGCATGTGAAAGGTATATCAACCGGCCTACCCGTGGAACATCTTCAGTTGCACTTAGCTTTTTGTTATGCTCCATTGGCGTGTCCACTGGTTTGCAATTTGTCATGTAAGAGTCATTCAGTAAAAGATGGACTTCTGTAAGAAATGACTATTCCCTTGTTTGATCTGATAATTTCAATTCTGAGAGAATACTTTGGACTACCAATATCTTTGATTTCAAACTCTTTGGCAAGATGATCTTTGAGAAATTGTATTTCTTCAGTGTCATCTCCCGTTATAATAATGCCATCGACATATACAATGAGGATTGCCACCTTCCCTTAGATTCGAATGCTTTATGAAGAGTGTACTATCAGTGTGGCGTTGATAATACCCCCCTCTATGACAGCCTTAACAAATCATTCAAACCACGCTCTTGGAGACTGTTTCAGGCCATACAAAGCTCTCTTTAACTTGCACACCATTCCACTCCTTAGATGGTGAATTCCTTGTGCAAGACTCATGTGGACCTCTTCTTCTAAGTCACTGTTCAGTAATGCATTTTTTACATCAACCTGGTACAGTGGCTAGTCTAAGTTCACTACAAGAGATAGCAGTACACGTACCATTTTGAGTTTTGCAATAGCAGTACACGTACCATTTAAAGTCAGCAATATTCTTACCATTCGGCTGACGAACATTTCTCTTCTTCTGTAGTTCTGTTCCCCTCCAATGCGTGAATTTCTTTCATCACTGCTTTCTTCCATTCAGGCGATTTCAGAGCCTCATGAATGTTGTTTAGCACAGTAACATTATCAATCGTCATTGTAAGAGCTCTGTGAGTATCGCTTACCCGCTGAGACGATCATAGCTCAATTGGTTCCCAATTGGATATATTGTGCCGCTACCTATTCCTTTCCTTAGGGCTACAGGAGCTTCATTTTCTCCCTCCATCGTTTGAACCAGGCTTTCAGCTTCATCTTTGTTCTTCCTTCTTTGATACACGAGTAGTGGTTTCACCACTTGGTCATAGAACTACTTGATCCGGACTACTATCTAAGCTAGCTATAATATGAGCACTTGTAGACTTAGAACTAGACTCCTCAGGTTTCTGCGCTGTTCCTCAAAAAATGTATAGGCCATCATGAACCTCACCACTGTCAAGGATCATTCTCGTTCACTCTTCCTGTAACACATAATGAGGAGAACTAAACTTAACTTCACACCCTAAATCATGAATAACTTGGCGGATAGATGACAGATTGCAGTTCAGTTTTGGCACATAAAGGACAGGAAACAAGGTGAGATTCTTAATGACATTAACTAAACCAATTCCAGCTGAGATGCTAAGGTACCATCAGCAATCCTAACCCCTGTATTATGAGGGTAGGACTGCATGTTCTGAATGAGGTTTAAGTTCCCAATCATATTATCAGTTGCCCTGGAGTCAAGTATCCAAACATTTGTGTGATGAGTATGTGAGACAAGGGCACTAGGTATGGTACCTGAGAACTTGAGAAAACATCTTTTGTAGAGCATCAAGCTGCCCTTTTAAGAATAGAGGTTCCTCTTTCTTACTTCGCATTCGCATGAGGCTTATGCTGACCCATTCTCAAGTTTTAGTCTGGGGGTTCTCCGACTATCTCCCAACATTTTCTTCTTAGTGTGGTGGGGAAGGCGACAGTGTTCACACCATTTGATTTAGTTTCAGCAAGCATAAGCCTTCTACGATCCTCTTCCAGAAGCATTTCTGTGAAGGCATTCTTTAAGCTAGGAAATGGTTTTGTCCCCATTACCCAGCTTTTGGCCACATCCAGTTCTTGTCGTAGCCCGAGAAGCATCTGAACGAACGTGCGCAAAGTTTTGGCATCCGTAATAGTTTCCCAGTCTCGAGCCTCGTATAGGTCCAGTTCGAGCCATGTCCAGTTTGTTGTAATACTCGGTTGCACTCATCTCTCCTTATTTAAAATTGAACAATGTTTGTTCAAATGCAAACAATGCAGACGAGTTGTCTTGAGTAGAATAGGTCTCCTTTTACATCGCTCCATAAGTCCTTGTCACATTGATGTAGAAGATAGTTGTCTCCGATATCTGGCTCCATGGTTGAGATGAGATTAGCCAGAATCGGACTTGATTGTTGTCGTTGTCCCACTTAGTGAAAGCTTCAAAGTCAAAATCTACTGGTTTGGCTGCTACTCCAGTCAAGTATTCCCCTTTTTGCTTTCCTGTGATAAAAATACGTACAGATTGAGACCACTGAAGGTAATTCTTTTCGGTAAATTTCTGTACTGATATTACACCAATCCCTTGGTCAGAGTTCATTCCATTGTTGCTTGTTACCACCTTGGTAGTGTTGGAAACAACAGAGTTGTGTTCTGAATTAACTTCATAATTTTCAGAAGTAGGAGATTTAGGAGAAAAGAAGAGTTGGCACTGGTCATGACAGTCTCGAAGCAATTTCACCGGCGGCGGCAGCAGAGAGGCTAACCAGCAGCTCCGATACCATGTTAAATTAGGGTTAACACAGTGGAATGGTGAGAAATCCTTCTCTGTTTTCTGTATATCATCCTTGAATCATGTACATGTATATATATACTAAAACTACCATAGAGACCTGCCTTATTTAGGAGATCTTCATAGATTAATTTCCTATTTAGTAATGACAGAATAAATCTAATTAGTAATAACAGAATAAATCTAATTATGGTAAACTGGATATACACGGCAATAATACATTCTACAACACATGGACTTGTATTTAAGTTTGGAAATGAAACGAGAGTGAGGAAATGCTAGTATCAAGCTACCATCAATCTTGACCAAGTGAAAATGTTATGGGACAACATAAATGGTATAACAAGACTCACCTTCTCAAAAATGGTTTTCTCTCCACCATCAAGACTAATGAGGTTAAGAAAATTATAAGAAATTGGGGGTGCATAACGAGCGACCATCCTGTAAAGAATCAATGTTATAATCTTCTTTACTAACACTTGGATGGAAGCTTGAATTGAGTTATTAACAAAGTTAAAATATATACATACGAGCATATCATTAGCAATCCTACTGCACTTGTTTGCCTTGGTGTCAAAGAATAGAACATCAGCATTCCCGCTTTGAACAGCGAATAATATGTGCACAGACACATGTACATCAGTGGAACAAAAGCAAACACCTATAGACAGTTTACATTGGTGAATTTTGCAGTCAGGGTATAAAAGGAATTAAGTGAATGTATTTATTATTCATCTTTTGCATAAGTAAATGTATTTTTAATTCATTATATACAAAAATAAATGTACAAAATATTAGAATCCATTTTCAAATGGAGCAACTTGCATGCGCCAGAAGCCATGTGATCATATCTTGACCAGATGCAGGATATGGATATCAGTGCTTATCAGCACAATT
This sequence comes from Cuscuta europaea, assembly GCA_945859875.1. NCBI lineage: Eukaryota > Viridiplantae > Streptophyta > Magnoliopsida > Solanales > Convolvulaceae > Cuscuta > Cuscuta europaea. The sequence continues at coordinate 3,702,314 of CAMAPE010000021.1, forward strand.
TAATGCAATGAATATGGACAATCATCAACCTACCTGAACAAGAACCTCTTGGTTCCCGACAGATTTTATGAGAATAGAAAAAATTGATAAATCAACTCCTCTGGGCAATAAAGTTGCTTCAGCCAATAGAATTGCAGCTGACATGCAACCAAGCATGATACTTGAGACTTTCTCCAATTGCTTACGAAGGATGCATCTCCAAATCAATTCTACAGTTCAGAAATAAAATCATATAATCATTCTCTGGAAGTTGAACCAAATCAATTTGTTTCACTAGAGAAGTTTGAATTGGAAACTAACAAAAGATTGCTAGACAATTGAGAAAAACTACTGCAATGTTTGGTAGGGTGTGGTGACCATTATGTCGAATCCAGAAACATATTGCATTGTCGGGATACCTGTTGTATCTAAAAAGGATCCTAATGTCCCAATCCGTTCAGGCCTCAGGCTAGAAACAAATCTCCTGCATGACATATTTGACATTTAATGGCATCTATAGTAAAGAAACCTGAAGCTTAATCGAACATGATAGAATGATGCAAAAGGGATCGACAAATTTGTGTTCCAACAAGATGGATGCTTCAACTAACCAAAAGGGTATACTTGTCCTAAAAGTATCAGATAAAACAGTGATTATCCCCCACATGGGAGGAGGTAGGGGATTATATTCTTGGTTACCCTTCATCGAAAGACTTTAGGTTGCTATTGGACCATGAGAGTAGCCACTAGGAACTTTCAGTACTCCCTTGACCATAAGAGTGGATAGAAACTTGTACCTATGGTTGCATGAATACTTTTCCAAGCTCCACATTTTGATCTCTTATCCTTGATCATATGATTGTTCCTTATATGCTCCCACTTCTCTTCTTGTTTAATTGTTTATTTGCTTTCATTCATATTTAGTTGTTCTCTTAAAACAATCACCTTTCGACTTGATTAGCTTACGTGTTGGATACTTGGATTGACTTCAAACATGATTCTTTATATACATTGTCCCGTGAAACAATATTCAAGACTTTCACATCTCAATCCCCGATGAGCATTGTTATGAAATTGATTCATCAGAATGTCACTGTGAGGCTATTTGTGTGTACTCTCTTTACATGATATATACTTGCTGTCAAAAATGGAGTACAATGCTAAAGATGTCATACTTGACTTGTAGTATATTTCTGGTCGTGTTTTATTAGGTTCTTTTTTTGTGGATGGGGGGCAATGCTATGTAGGTGCGTGCTGTGGCACCATGTTGGAAAAAAATAGTATGGAGTTAAAGCACAAACCATCCAGTAGCATCTCGTCGTTCATAATTCTTTATTGTATCTTCCAATTCAAGAGCCTCAGTGACATATGTTCTGTACTCGCTGCAAATGAGATAAATATAAGGTTTCTATCCGAAGTCCGAACAAGTAGAACAATGAGAGCGAAAAAAACAAAGCCAATGCTGTAAAGAGTGGTCGGTTATTGAGTATCCATGGTTTCATGCTTGTTTGAATATATTTAAAGCTATTTGCTATAATATAGCTCATGGTTGGGGGGTTACAATGTCAAATTTATTTAATTTCAGTGGTTTCATGTTTGCTTTTTTACCCAAAAGTGTGTTGTTTTTGCTTAAACGTCCGCATATATACAGATTCCTTAGTCTCCGTATGATAGACATAAATATATAAAACGAGTGTAAAACAATTTACAATAAATTTATTGACTTTTAGTCTTTTAGATCTACCTATTTGTTTCTACCACATTTTCTTTCCTTCCTATATTCTTCTATACTTTTTTCCTGTAATATTTCACTAGTACTTTCCAGGATTCGAATGGACCCTAAGACATTACAAAGATTCAAACAATCGACCATTGACAGATATGACTTATGAGGCAGCAAATGTGAACAGCTAACCTCACTGAATATATTTAAAGCTATTTGCTATAATATAGCTCATGGTTGGGGGGTTACAATGTCAAATTTATTTAATTTCAGTGGTTTCATGTTTGCTTTTTTACCCAAAAGTGTGTTGTTTTTGCAAACATCCACATATCTACAGATTCCTTAGTCTCCGTATGATAGACATAAATATATAAAACGAGTATAATACAATTTACAATAAATTTATTGACTTTTATTCTTTTAGATCTACCTATTTGTTTCTACCACATTTTCTTTCCTTCCTATATTTTTCTATACTTTTTTTCATACTACGTATAATATTTCACTAGTACTTTCCAGGATTCGAATGGACTCTAAGACATTACAAAGATTCAAACAATCGACCATTGACAGATATGACTTATGAGGCAGCAAATGTGAACAGCTAACCTCACTGAATAACTATGTAAGAGGAAAACTTAAGGTGAACCCATATGACTATTTGACATATAACTATTACCTTTTGTATCTATAGTACTCCTCTCGAGCTATACGAAGATGGCGCCTAAGCGTCGCCATTGATTTCTCATCTGTATCATAGTCCATGTCATTTTCACCCAATCGTCCTCCTTGAGGTTTGAAAGATGGGTCTTCTCGGAACTGCATGAAGATGCAAAGTTTATAAATAAAATGCCAATAGATGAATAACTTCAGGTTTTGGTAAATTAGGAATGCATAGGTCATATAAGTACCAGTTCCGCTATCATATTGTCAATGACATCCATACAAGGCCTCAAAGGATCACGTCTAGACATCTGCTTTGATGTTGCTTGAGCAACCTAAAGATATTCATCACACGAAGGTGTAAAAAACAATTAGAGGAAATATCAAGGTCAAGAAATAACATATTAAATTCTATGTAAAGAAAATCTTATTAAAAACTTAATGGTGTGTTTAACTGGAACAGAAGATATTTTAACAGATAGAGAATCCTCCCGTACTATGTGTGTCCAGATTAGTTCAATATCCTAGTCTCGGCCTTTGGTTCAGTGAAAAAATCTAGAGAGAATTACCCAAATAGGAGCAAAACATAGGCAAAATGCAAAAATAGGAGTACCATGTTTTGAATAGGAGTAACTTTAATGTTTGGACAAGTATACCCCTACCCAAGCCTCAACAACTTTTAATTAAATATTTAATTCATAATAAATTCGAAAAAAATTCAAAAAATCGTAGAAAAATAATTAAAAAATATATAAAATATTAATAAAATAAAAAATTTTAAAAAAATATTTATTTAAATTTTTTATTTTTTTAAAAAAATTAATAGAAAATAGTAAAATCCAAAAAAAAAAATTAAAAAAATATGGATTCCTTTCCCACCGCCTGTACTACCTCCCTGCACCACCACCTCCGGGCGGTGAAAAAAAATTCCATTTTCCTAAAAACTGTCTTTTTTCGGAAAATGCCAAAAACATGGCATATTTCTCTTTGCGAATGCCAACATTTTCATTGTTTTCGACCATAAATATGGCATTCGTAATGAACTTGGCATTTTTTCCCATGGTGACTGGAGGTGGTGGTGCTGAGGCGGCGGTGAATTTTATTTTATTTTTTTGAGTTTTTATTTTTTTAAAAAAAATATAATTTTTTTATTTTTTGAAAAATAAATAAATAAATAAATTATTATCGAATAAGTCATAAATTAACTAGGTTATGATTAAATAAGTCATATTTTAGAATTAACTAGGTTAGGGATATTAAGGGTACAAAATTAATGTTTACTCCTATTGAAGGAAGTTTTAGGTTTTACTCCTATTTGTGCAATTATGTTTATATTTACTCCTATATTGGGCAATTTCTAAAAAATCTATAGTCCGTATTTAAAAATGTTGCAGGTAAATGCAATAGAGAAAGGGGGCTTACTGAATAATAATGGTATTGTCTAAAATGATTAAATAAGGCTGTTGCACTTCTCAAAAAATATTATAGAAAACAAGAACAAAAATATTATCAAACCATAAAAAGTTTAAAACAAGCAAAAAAACTGCTAGAGAAACAAAGAGCTGGCACATTTTATACTAAGGGGTGAAGTTCAAAAGTGTAGAAATGTCATCAAATCATAAAGAGTTTAAAAAACAGACAACACATATAATTTATTCGGCTGGACTATCCGTTATCTGAATCACAGTTGGGACTTGGGAGTCTCCAAGAAACATTATATTTGTTGCCTGTGTATTATAAATCATTTTGCTATATAGCCACTCTTTGAAGAAGCTAGAAACTCACTCCGCCCAAGTGAGAAGATCTGGGAAATGAATTTGAAGCTGGTATTAGGGGTATTTATATATTCTATCCATATTTGCTCCATTTTTTCAAACAATTAATTAACCATGCAAATATGGGGCTGAGATTTGCATGTGCGATCACAAAAGATAAACCAAAATAGAGAGTCCTCAAATTATTGAACATTCTCATTTCATACATTGGTGATTGCATTTTATATTTTAGAAATAGCTTGGAATATAACTACATAATGAAGGTTATTTTTTCTCTTCTTTTACGGTCGCCAAGAAATTTTATTTGTGGGTACTGAAGATGTTTGATAATACACTATATTATTACAACTGTTGTGTAACTTTGTAAAAATTCATACATTTCAGGCACATACGTGATTTGTGCCTATGCATTCTAAAAATCATAATTTGGAGTATAACTTTGTATTTGCAATTATGGGACATAAATTTATGATAGAGATCCAGCTAGTCTAAATATTCAGAATAGATGGTTCGGGCGAGTTTATTCTAGAAGGCCTAAAATAGACTAGCGTGTTATTAGTTGTGAGTTGTTAGTAACTAATAACTACCTTCTGTATGTAGAAGGTTATAAATAGAATATTTCTGCTGTGGGAAGGCAGGCTGTTTTTAGACTAATTGTCTGGGACTGGGAGTTGGAGTTCAATCTCCTTCTTGGGACATTTGTATACGGTTTACCTACTGTGAATAAGATTCAGTTGCTTTCTTTTGTTCTTAACTCTTTTGTGATTGATCCTGGATTTGCGGAATTCGTATCATTGGTATCAGAGACTGGTTGTAGTGGTGAATGGTTGGCACGAGAAAGAAAATGGAAGGGAGAATGAATGACGTTGAGCGTGGTCAACGTGAAATACAGGCCAGTATGGAGAATCTAGCTGCGAATATTGCAGCGATGCAAACTGCGATGCAAGCTAGTATCGCAGAATTACATGTTCAGATGACAAATCGATCTCGGAGTCTGTCGCGCAGATCGAACAACTCTCAGCGAACCACTCATCAGAGAAATTTGCACGATGAAGATAGTTCGGATGATGCAGATAACCATTCCGTCTCGCGACACGACCACGAACCAAGACGGAATCATAGAAATCAGAACAATACGGGAAGAAAAATTGACTTGCCCCTTTTCAACGGAAAGGATGTTTCAGGTTGGTTGTTAAGGATGAACAGATACTTCCGATTGAATCGAACGGAGGATGAAGATAAACTGGATGTGGCGGTCATCGCACTGGAAGACCAAGCTCTCAGCTAGTTCCAATGGTGGGAGGGACAGGCACAACATCTGAATTGGGACTCATTTACACGAGCGTTGACCAGGAGATTTCAACCGGACTTGGTACAGGATCCTTTGGGGCCTTTATTTAGCCTAAAACAGAAGGGATCTATATCTGAGTATAGAGACCAATTTGAGACAACTATTGCATCACAGGGACATTTATCTGAGGAGGTGTTGAAAGGTGTGTTCCTGAGAGGGCTGAAAAGAGATATTAGAGCAGAATTGAAGTTATATCGTACCAGGACATTAGCTGAAGTGATGGATAAGGCATCACTGATTGAAAACAAGAATAAGGAAGCAGTCTTCATGAAGAATAAGGAGGAGAACAAGAAGAAGGGACAGTGCAGGACTATCCTTCAGGCTCCAGGACAGAATTGGAATGAAGGTAGTAAGTGGAGAAGTTATTCGGGACCTATAAGAAATTCCGGTACATTAAATAAAGGGACAACTGATAACAGAAACCATCCTGAAGTTAAAGAAGTTTCTGAAAGGAGACAAGGACCTAGATTATCTCAAGAGGAGTTGTTGGAGAGAAGCAAGAAAGGCTTGTGTTTTAAATGTGGTGAGATTTGGGGCAGAGGTCATGTGTGTAAGATGAAAAACTACAAGATGGTTTTGGTTGAGAATTCTGAAGGGGAAGAAAATTCTGAGATTGAAGTGGAGAAAACAATAGAGGAACTAGCTAATACTACCAGTCAAATGGATAACAAGAACATGCAACTCTCAGTCTTAAGTAAGGAAGGCATATCCTATATGACTACTTTCAAGGTGAAAGGGAAGATGAAATGGTTGGGTGGAGACTCAGCAAGAATATTATATGTTGGATTTGGGAGGAGTGGATATAGTGTTGGGAATGGAATGGCTGACTGGATTGGGAGACATGGAGATGAACTTTAAGCATCAAATCCTTAAGTGGAATCAGAAAGGGGAAACATACATTATAAGAGGTAACCCAGCTGCAAATCAGATGGAGGTAACTTTGAAGACTATGGTTCACATTTTACATCAGGTTGGAGATGGGTTCTTGTTGTACTGTGAAGGGGAATCAGAGAAACTGACTGAGAAGGAGGACATGGAAAATGAGTGGGGAGATTTGATAGCTGAATTTACAGAAGTCTTAAATTCTACACTCAAGTTTCCACCTGCAAGGGAATGTGATCATGCCATTATTATTAAGGAAGGAGCAGATATACCAAATATCAGACCATACAGGTACTCATTTGATCAAAAAAATGAAATTGAGAAGATTATTGCAGAAATGTTGAAATCTGGAATCATTAAACACAGCAATAGCCCCTATAGTAGCCCTATTCTATTAGCTAGAAAGAAAGATGGGGGCTGGAGGTTTTGTGGAGACTATAGGGCTTTAAATAAGGTTACTATACCGGATAAGTTTCCTATTCCGGTGATTGAGGAGCTTTTGGATGAGTTAGGTGGTGCCAGAATTTTTTCAAAGTTAGATCTCAAAGCAGGTTACCATCAGATCAGGATGAAGGCCAGTGATACACATAAAACAGCTTTCAGGACCCATGAGGGTCATTATGAGTACTTAGTTATGCCGTTTGGTCTGACTAATGCTCCCTCCACCTTTCAGTCACTTATGAATGATGTATTAAGGCCTTTTCTGAGAAAATTTGCTTTGGTGTTCTTTGATGATATTTTAGTTTACAGTAAAACTAAGGAAGAACATAAAGAACACTTAAGAATGGTTCTGGGAGCTTTGAAGAAGAATCAGTTGGTAGCAAATCAAAAAAAGTGCTCGTTTGGCCAAAAACAGCTGAGTTATCTGGGACATATAATTTCAGAAGAGGGTGTGGCAGCTGATCCTGAAAAGATTGAGGCTATGAAGAATTGGAATATCCCTAAAGATTTGAAGGAACTCAGAGGATTCTTAGGTTTGACCGGGTATTACAGGAGGTTTGTAAGGGGATATAGCAAGATTGCTGCTCCTCTTACCATGCTTTTAAAGAAGGATGGTTTTGTTTGGAATGAGATGGCTACTGAAGCTTTTCAGAATCTGAAGAATGCCATGATTTCATTGCCAGTTCTAAGAGTGCCTGATTTTAACAAGATGTTTGTGATAGAAACTGATGCTTCGGGGAAAGGCTTGGGTTGTGCTGATGCTGGAAGGAGGCCCTATTGCTTATATGAGCAAACAGTTGTCTCCCAAACATTTGAATAAATCTGTGTATGAAAAGGAATTAATGGCTATTGTTTTTGCTATTCAAAAGTGAGACCTTACCTCTTGGGAAGGAGTTTTGAGGTCCATACAGATCAAAGGAGTCTGAAATATTTGACTGAGCAAAAGGTTATGGGAGAAGATCAACAAAAATGGATAGCCAAGTTGATGGGTTACAACTTTACCATAAGATACAAACCAGGAATTGAAAATAAGGCAGCTGATGCCTTGTCCAGAAAATCTACATATGCAGCTCTATCCACAGTAACTTTTGACAGGAATGGGAGGGTCTGGGAGAAGAACTGGAAAAGGATCCTAAATGGGGGGAGATCATGCAGAAGATGTTGATTCAGCCATATAAATACCAGGATTATAAGATGAAGGGAGGATTACTTTATTACAAAGGGAGGTTGATTTTACCAAAAGGGTCCCACAGAATTTTAATCATTCTCAAGGAATACCATGATTCAACAGTAGGGGGTCACTCGGGGTATTTCAGGACTATGAAGAGGATTGCCAATTTGTTCTTTTGGGTGGGGATGAGATCTGACATAAAGGATTATATTCAAGGATGTGACACTTGCCAAACGAATAAATATCAAGTTTTAAAGCCTGCTGGTTTGCTGCAGCCTTTGCCAATACCTGAACAGGTTTGGACTGATATTAGCATGGATTTTATAGGTCTACCAAAATCCCAAGGAAAAGACACTATTTTAGTGGTGGTTGACAGACTGACAAAGTTCTCACATTTCATACCATTGGCACATCCTTATAATGCCAAAGGAGTGGCTGAAATCTTTATCCAGGAGGTAGTGAGGATACATGGATTTCCCAAATCCATTGTCAGTGATAGAGACAGCCTTTTCTTGAGTTCATTCTGGTCAGAGTTGTTCAGAATGGCTGGGACAAAGCTCAAATATAGTACTGCCTACCATCCACAGAGTGATGGGCAGACTGAAGTAGTAAATCGTTGCCTAGAAACTTACTTGAGGTGTTTAAGTGGAAGGAAACCGAGGCAATGGGTTAAATGGCTTCCATGGGCTGAATATTGGTTCAACACTAATTATCATAGTTCTTTGAAAAGCACTCCATATCAGGCCTTGTTTGGACAGTCACCTCCTGCCATCATCAGAGGTGTATAACTTCAGTAGATGAAGTAGCTAAAATGACTGCTGAGAGGAATGGGATGTTGACTGAATTGAAGGAGAATTTGGCCAGAGCACAAAATATGATGAAGCAACAAGCTGATAAACATAGGAGGGAAGAGGAACTGGAAGTAGGAGACCAAGTTTTCTTAAAGATACAACCCTACAAGATGAGAAGTTTGGCCAGGAAGATCAATCAAAAGCTGAGTCCAAGATTTTATGGCCCTTATGAAATTTCAGAGAAAATAAATAAGGTTGCTTTCAGATTAAAGTTGCCAGAAGGAAGTAGAATACACCCTGTATTCTACATATCCTTGCTGAAGAAAGTGTTGAAACCTACTGTGGCTTATCAAAGCCTCCCAGATTGCCTCACAGAAGATTGTGAGTTGCAAGTGAGACCTGAAGCTGCGAGAGACAGCAGGCTGAATCAGGAAGGGAAGAAGGAGGTCCTAGTGCATTGGCAGGGCCTTCCTGATTTTGAAGATTCTTGGGAGGATATTAAAATGATCCAAGATCAGTTCCCTGACTTTCAACTTGAGGACAAGTTGGTTCTGCAAGGAGAGGGTATTGATAGAGATCCAGCTAGTCTAAATATTCAGAATAGATGGTTCGGGCGAGTTTATTCTAGAAGGCCTAAAATAGACTAGCGTGTTATTAGTTGTGAGTTGTTAGTAACTAATAACTACCTTCTGTTTGTAGAAGGTTATAAATAGAATATTTCTGCTGTGGGAAGGCAGGCTGTTTTTAGACTAATTGTCTGAGACTGGGAGTTGGAGTTCTATCTCCTTCTTGGGACATTTGTATACGGTTTACCTACTGTGAATAAGATTCAGTTGCTTTCTTTTGTTCTTAACTCTTTTGTGATTGATCTGGATTTGTGGAAGTCGTATCAATTTATATGGCCACTTTATATGACGTTTCCACCTAATTTTATGTACTTTACGTTTAATAATGGAAAAGGCTACTTGTTTGAAGAAAATATACTCTTAATATGTAGGGGCCAGTGAATGTTCAACCTTTTTATTTACAAAGTGATCTTCATAACATTATCTTCACTTTTAGAGAACTCTCTTTTAACAATGCACACAATTTCTTAAAATAGAATGCTTTAAAATATTGGAGGTTAAGATATTTGCAAACACAAATTTCAAATAATAAACGCAAAGCTGTATTCAATTTTCCCCAAAAAATATAATAAACGTTATTTCTTTTTTTACTCTAGGAGGTGTCTGGGGGAGAGGTCTGGGGGTCTGGAGTAATCAGGGCTGAAACTCACTCCATTGAGTTTCGAACCCGAGACCTCCCGTAAGGGAGAGTGAGTCGGCAACCAGCTGGGCTGGACCGCTTCCTCATATAATGAACGTTATTTTAAAACATGAGTTATCTCCAAAAGAATGCACTATTCAATCTCTTACAGATCAGTAAAAGCGTATCAGTGGCTCAGTGCAAATCCTCTATTTTGATCCTTCGGTTTAAAATAGATTGTTCATGTATGACTATAAATTGAAATTAAAATAAGAGAAATATTATATAGATTAGTTATTGATTATTTTGAGTTCAAGACTTGGTCTCACTTGAATAAAAGAGAGTTAAAGGAAGAGAATAATTTTCTGGTTGTGTGTCTGTCCACAACCCTGAACTCCTTTATTTATAATAATGATTGTACAAGTACATTAATGAGAGTGAGGAGATGAAAGGTAAAGAAGATGAAAGATCAGTTCTAGAAAATACAGAGGAGTCTATTTAGCTACCAATAAATCTTGATAAATCTAACACTCCCCCTCAAGCTGGAGCATACAAATTGTATGTACCAAGCTTGGAACAAATAAATTCAATTCGAGGACCTCTCAAAAACTTTGTCAACACATATGCAAGTTGATTATTGCACCCAATAAATTCGGTGGTGGTTTCTTTAGACATCAGCTTTTCCCGAACAAAATGGCAATCGATCTCTATGTGTTTGGTTCTCTCGTGGAACACCGGATTTGAGGCGATGTGAAGGGCAACTTGGTTATCACAATACATCTTCATTTGTTGAACCTTACAGAACTTTAACTCTTGAAGAAACTGTTTTACCCATATGAGCTCACAAGTGAGAGACACCATTGCCCTATATTCCGCTTCGCATAGGGCAACTACATTTTGTTTCTTGCTTTTCCAAGAAATAATATTTCCTCCAAGAAAGACACAATATCATGTAGTGGATCGTCTATCCACAGAAGACTCTGCCCAATCAACATCACAATACCCTAGGATTTGAGTGTTCCCTTTGTCTTCATAAAGCAAGCCTTGTCCTGGAGCCTTTTTTATGTATCTTAGGATGCGAATGACAGCGTTCCAATGTTCAGTGTATGGCGCTTGCATAAACTGACTAACAACACCCACTGCAAATGATAGATCTGGTCTAGTGATAGTGAGGTAAATGAGCCTCCCAACCAACCGTCTATACCTCTCTGGATTAGAAAACACCTCTCCCTGTTCTGGCAATAACTTTTGGTTCGGGTCCATAGGACTATCTACGGGCTTACAATCGATCATTCCCGTTTCTTTTAGCATATCAAGAGCATATTTCCTTTGAGAGATTACAACACCTTCTTTTGACTGGGCCACTTCAATACCCAAGAAATATTTGAGACTCCCAAGATCCTTGGTCTGGAAATGACTGCCCAAGTATTCCTTCAAGCGAGATATTTTTGAAGCATCATTTCATGTAATAACAATGTCATCCACATACACTATCAAGTAAACACATTTACCAGGAGAAGTGTGGCAATAAAAACAGAATGATCTGTTTCACTACGTTTCAGCCCAAACGCTTGAACAACAGAAGTAAATTTTCCGAACCAAGCTCGTGGAGATTGCTTTAGACCATAAAGAGAGCAGCGTAACTTGCACACCAAACCCGACTCCCCTGAGCAACAAACCCAGGAGGTTGCTCTATGTAGACCTCCTCATCCAGATCACCATGTAAGAATGCATTTTTTATGTCTAGCTCATAAAGTGGTCAATGACAAATGGCTGCCATGGCAAAAAAGAGACGAATAGTAGTCATTTTGGCCACTGGAGAAAATGTATCACTATAATCTCAAGGCCATAGATCTGGGTGTATCCCTTGGCAACTAACCGGGCTTTGAGACGATCCACTTCTCCATTCGGACCAACTTTAATGGCATAAACACATCGACATCCAACTGCTTTCTTTCCCGGTGGAAGCAGAACTAATTCCCATGTTTTATTATGTTCAAGAGCCTGCATTTCTGCAATCATGGCTTGTCGCCATCCAGGATGCTCAAGTGCTTCTTTCACATCTTTGGGAATTGTGATTGAGGAGACGGAGGATATAAAGTTACAATAGGAAGGAGTAAGTCTATGATAGCTAAGGAAATTGTAAATAGGATGTGGATTACGGGTAGAGCGAGTACCTTTCCTGAGAGCAACCGGCCAAGCTAAATCATCATTATCAAGAATTGTGGAAGAGGGTGATGATTGAGAAGGATCCGCTGAAGAGGGCTCACTTTGAAGAATTGAATTGGTTTGTCGGGTCCTACATTGGTAGGTAATAAGAGGAGGACTTTGGTTGGTTGAGTCGTCTACTGGATCTAAAGGAGACTGGTTGGGAATGGAGTCATTGACAATAGACGGAACAAAGGGCTTAAGAGATGGTATAGGGAGAACTTGCTGGACAGATTGATCTCTAACTAAGAAAAAAGGAGTTTGTTCAAAGAATGTGACATGGACAGACATATAGTATCTCTTATTCTAAGGAGAGTAACAACGATACCGTTTTTGAAGACGGGAATAACCTAAGAAAACACATTTGACAGCCCGAGCCCGAGAGTTTATCTAATCCTGGAGACATATCATGAACAAAACAGACACAACCAAACACACGAGGGGAGACATGAAAGAGAGGTTCATTAGGAAACAACACTGAATGAGGGATTTTATTATTAAGAGAAGAGGATGGCATTCTGTTAATAAGAAAGCAGGCAGTTAAGACAGCATCTCCCCAATGATGAACTGGTACATTGGCACCAAGTAATAAAGTACGGGCAGTCTCAATCAAGTGTCTATTTTTCCTTTCCGCTACACCATTTTGTTGAGGTGTATGAGGACAAGTGGACTGGTGTAAAATGCCATGTGAGCTTAAGAGGGAAGAAAAACCAGAGGAGAAATATTCCTTGGCATTGTCACTCCTTAAAATTTTCATTACTGTTCCAAATTGATTGTGAATTTCATTAAGAAAGCAGGAAAAGATAGACAAAAGTTCAGAACAGTCCTTCATTAAATAAACCCAAGTACACTTAGAAAATTCATCAATGAACGTGACAAAATATTTGAAACCAAAAGAGAAAACCCGACTTGGTCCCCAAACATCAGAATGGATCATAGAAAATGCAGAATTACATCTAGACTCAGAATAGCTGGGAAATGAAGATCTAACATGTTTCCCGATCTGACAAGACACACTCTGGTTTGAAGACCGTTGAGTTCAGGAACCATTTTCTTTAGTTTTGCTAAATGTGGATGCCCGAAACGTTCATGCAAGAGTTTGGGAGAAGGAGTAGCTAGACAAGAGACGGGTGATTTGTTTCCAAAATAGTAGAGACCTCTAGATTCATATCCTTCTCCAATCATCCGACCCGTTCCACATTCCTGTATAACAAATGAATTAGCATCAAAGGTTACAGTACAGTTCAATGACTTTGCTAATTGGCTTAATGAAATGAGGTTAAACGGACATGTGGGGACAAAAAGAACAGATTTTTAGTTCAATGTAGGAGAAAGGGATACTTGGCCAATTCCTTGGGAAGCTGTTTTGGATCCATCTGCCAAGGTTATAAGATGTGGGTGTTGAAGATGTGAGAGAGAAGAGAACACAGAAGTATTACCAGAAATAGAAATGTGGTCAGAAGCACCTGAGTCAATTATCCATGGATTTTGACTTTCTACTGATTGTGAAACGCAAGCAGTTGATGTAAGCGGAGTTTTGGAAGATTCTGCTGAGTTGTTGGACTTTAGTCTCAAATACTCTTGGTATTCCTCACCAGACAGTTTTGGATCAGAAACTTCAGAAACTTTAGATTTAGAGAAGTTGGCGGTTTTATTAGGAAACCCATGAAGAAAGTAGCAGTTCTCATGGGTGTGACCCATTCTTTTGCAATGGGTACATTGGGGACGTCCTCTTCCTTCACGTCCTCCTCTGTTTCCACGACCCCCTCTTCCATGAAATACCATGGCTGAAAACTCTGCAGGTTCTTGAGACTTGTCACCCTTGAGAGTGGGAATCCGAAGGAGACGTGTTGTTAAACTGTCCATGGTTGGTACCTCAGATCCAGTAAGGATTTGATCTCTAACGTGATCGAAATCAGAGTTCATGGCTCGGAGGATCATTACCATATAAAATTTATCCAGTTTCTTCTTGGTTTCCTCTACAGATTCAGCTTCTAAGGACATCTTCAGTTCTTCGGCAGCAGCTTGCGCTTCGGCAATGAACGACATCATATTGTGATCTGTCTGTTTAAGAGATGCTAACTTGTCGGCAGCATCATATAGGTGCTGAATATCATTTGCAAAGATCTCCTGGACTTTCTTCCAAAAAATCTTGCAAGTTTTGAAGGTTCTGAGGGTCTCTAAAATATTGGGTTCTACCGACTGCCATAATAGAGCACACAATTGGTAATCTAACCTTTTCCATTTTTCAGGTTCTTCCTTGATCTCATTTTCATCTTTTTCAAGTTGGTCATGGTACCCTTGTCCCAGAAACCAAAGTTCCACAGCAGCTGACCAAGACATATAATTTTTCCTATTAAGCTTCTCTGAAGTGATAGAAGGAGTTCCTGAGAAGAGTTGGGTTGGACCGGAAGCCATATGGAAACAACGACGTTAGGTCTGCGACAATGAGCAGAGGCCAGGGCTGGATAGAGATGGCAGAACCTGTCTCTGATATCAACTTGAATAAAAGAGAGTTAAAGGAAGAGAATAATTTTCTTTTTGGCATCGATATCATAGATCGATTCATGTTAGCCGACCCCAAATTCTTTTGGGATTAAGGCTTGGTTGTTGTTGTTGTCTGTCCACAACCCTGAACTCCTTTATTTATAATAATGAGTGTACAAGTACATTAATGAGAGTGAGGAGATGAAAGGTCAAAGAAGATGAAAGATCAGTTCTAGAAAATACAAGTTCTAGAAAATACAGAGGAGTCTATTTAGCTACCAATACAACAACATCCAAGCCTTAGTCCCAAAAGGTATTGGGGTCGGCTAACATGAATCGATACATGATATCACCACCAAAAGGAAAAGAAAGAAAATAAAGATAAAAAAGATAAGCTATTATAAAAAGATAATATAAAAAAGAGATGAATATAGATAAAAATGATAAAATAAAAAGGATACAAATAATGCTTATATATAAGTATAAAAAATAAGGAAAAAAAGATGAGGGGAAAAGATGATACGAGATCACTCCTCCACCTGAATACCCGCCCACCACTTAGCTCTTTCCAAAGTCATGCCCTCATCCAACACCAGAAGAAGCATATCACTTCGAACTCCCCTAACCCACGTTTGTTTGGGTCTTCTTCTCCCTCTCTTCCCTGCCTCTTCTCCACACATCTCAACTCGTCTGACAGGTGCATCACTCGGTCTTCTACGCACATGACCAAACCACCGTAGGCGCGACTCTCGCATCTTGTCTTCAATAGGTGCTACTCCTACCCTTTGTCTGATTGTCTCATTCCTCACGCGGTCCTTCCTAGTATGCTCACACATCCACCGCAGCATGCGCATCTCTGCCACACTCATCTTTTGAATGTGACATTGTTTCATCGCCCAACACTCTACGCCATACAGTAATGCAGACCTAATTGTTGTCCTATAAAATTTACCCTTCAGTCTAGATGGCATACCTCGATCGCATAGAAATCCTGACGCACTCTTCCACTTCATCCACCCTGTTCTAATTCTATGGGACACATCTCCATCTAACTCATCATCCTTCTGAATTATGGAGCCCAAGTAACGGAACATATCGCTGACTGGTAGTCTATTTAGCTACCAATAAATCTTTATAAATCTAACAGTTTCTAAGCGTGTTCAAAAGCTATAGAACCACTGAAATAGAGATGCACCTAGATCTAAATGTGAATGGAACGGAAGATTGGCATAAATTAAGGAAAACGTAGCAAGTCTATCAAATCAATGGTATTAGATAAACTCAAAAGGTAGCAAGTCTATCAAATCAATTATCTAAGTTCAACTCACCTTTAATTTGCATATTTCGAAGCCATAAAATGAATGTGGATTTTATGAAATTCCAAACCAATACTATTACAAACTTAGACAATGAAAATATAAAATACTCATTATAAAACTTATGCTTTCCATCATTTACAATGGAGTCAAAGATTCATTATTTTTTGGCTTGAGATTATGATGGAATAAAGCAAAATGGCTCACTAAACTGTCTGCGCTTCTTTGTTATGAAGCAGCAGTCAGTCCATGCAATTTTGGACGGGATTTTCACTATGGGTCATCCGGAAACAGTCTCTCTGTGCTTTAGTACAGGGGTAAGACTGGGTACATCTGACCCCCTTACCCCACCGTAGGTGGGAGCCTTTGCGGCACTGGGGTAAATGAAAATGAAAAATGATGATAATGACTTATGCATAAAAATGTGTAGCATGCAATTGTTCCTCAATGCACAAGTAAAATACTAGTCGTCGTCATCATTACCCCAGTGCCAGAAAGGGGGGTCGGATGTACGCAGTCTTACCCCATAGTGAAAATCGCATCGAAAATTGCATGGACTGACTGTTGCTTCATAACAAAGAAGCGCAAACAGTTTAGTGAGCCATTTTACTTTATTCCATCATACTCCCAAGCCAAAAAATAGTGAGTCTTTGGCTCCATTGCAAATGATGGAAATACACGTAAAAGACTAGTACAAGAGGAAAATGTGTGAGAAAGAAATAAAAGTAAAATAGGGTAGATCTTTTGTGTTGTTTAGTGGGAGAATCATTTCTCTCCATAGAAGATAAGAAATAAAACAGATGTGGAGCCCACAACTTTCAGTTTTCTTTTCTCCGTTTCTCTTATCACTTGTTTCCAAACAAGAGAAGTTTTATCGATTTTCATATTTCTATTGTTCTTATTCATTCCAAAATAACGATGTCCTTAATAAGAAACTTAGCTTTAGTGCATGTAAAGCAACTCAGTCATCACAAAAACCACTTGCATCAAATATATGCATAATCACAGTCAATGTAGATCCCAATATTGTAGAAAATATCAAAATACTTACAACTATGGCATTTGATAGTTCTTGGTGGGCGTCATCAAGTTTCACAGCCATTTTGGCAATTTTATGTGAAAGCACCTTCCGTCGAGTGGTCCAATCAGCATTTATCCAAATGCTTTTAGGAATCTCAATTAAGCCAAAACCAAGAAGAAAAGCACCAGTAACCAGCCCAAAAGTATTGGAGCAAGCCATAGCAAAACCTAGCAAGCCACCACTCCTATCACAGGAAAATGTTGATGAAAAACTTTAAAAAAAGAACACTAAAATTTTTATACTAGTACAAGCTATAATAATTGTTGAATGTTCATAAAGACAATCGTTCAATAATCTACCACAAAGAGAAAAATAAGAAGATTGAGTCCTCAGAAGGAAATGGATGGATACTTGGATAGCAATGGAATGTGGGGGTGGGGGTAAGGTGGGGGGTAAAAGGTTCAAATTTCAAGCTCCAATATTTGGCATTCTGATTATCTTATTTGAGCAAACTGAAATTAGAAGTATGTAGATACTAGAAAATAAAGAAGGAAATGTGACAAGTGCCTCACCCCCACCCCACCCAAATTCTTAACACTTCAATAGAAATATGCCACCACAAAAATCCTTAACTTTTTTCCAATTTCACATAAATAGATTCTAGGTTGACTATGTCTTAGGATGACTTAAGATTGAGACGTTGATACCTTAAAAAAAGGTGTGTAACACATAGACTGTGCTATTTCTTCCCACTAGAAATGATGTTACTTTCATAATCTCAGCCATGAATGTGAGTTTGCAGATACTTGGAAATGGGTTATTTTCTCAATGACTAGCAAATTGAATATGAACAGCATCAGTCACACACCAACGAAAACTTGAATTTGAACCATGGCTCACTCATCCGCAGAATTCACATTATGGAACATTATAATTTCATAATGACTGAGAAGTATTATAATTTCATACTGACTGAGCAGAATGCATCTCTATGGAACACAAAATTATGTACAGAAAGAACAAGTGTATGCAAAGTCATAAAAAAGAGTTCAGGGAACTAGAACAAACCAACTTTTCCGCAACCGCATAATAATGAGAAGAACAAGCCCAAAGAGACCAATGGATCCCACAATTAAATAAAACACCAAATTTACATGTACGCTCGTCTTTAGTCTTTCTACTACAGAAAAGTCTCCAGCATCTTCGAAACCCTGGATAAGCGGGACAACAAACCTGTCCGAAGGGAAACATACAAAATAAATTTCATAATATTAAACAAGGAATTGAGAGTTAAAAAGAAGGGGGTGTTGGTGAGGTTGGAGGTTTCGCTTGGTTGAAAAGCATTTAAAAACTGCACAATGAAACTTATCCAAGTGATCAATGGCACTCTTTAGAATAATTGCTACTTAGTTGTATAGTACGATAGTAGTTAAAAACATTCATTTCCAACCTCCTATTCCAACCAAGAAGCATGGAAAAACATTTTCGGCTAAAAAAATTAAAGGTGGTGGTGTGAACTGAATATCAAGCACCCAAAGTTGATTGATCACTAGAGCAGAAGAAGCAAGTAGCAGTTAAAGGGGGAGGAAGTCCATCTGTTTACCCATAGCATACCATGTTAGTAGAAAGGTACTCCAATATGACCAGCTCCAAAAGAATGAGATGCCTCCATTACCTTGTCCAACTATTGTCTAAATTGAAAAAAGAAAACATAAAAGGAGGAGCAAGAAACAGGTTCAGATTTCTTAGGGTTATTATGCAACTGGAAAATAATAACACGACTTTTACAAAAGAACAGTATAAGTAGTTCTAGACATGTGAAATACAGGAATAATAATGCATCCAGATATTAAGAGGTAAATGAAACTAATAGAGTACTCCCTGCATATATAGATTACCTTCATACTTTCTTTTCTAGTCATCCCTGAACTATCTCCCTATGTCCTTCTAAGGAAAGGGTTGTGTTGTTATCCTTTCTTTCCTTTCTAAATAAATCTTAACCACACAATTCATTTTCTTAATAAGCATGCCAAAAGAAAGTGACCAATAAATATGGGGCAGAGAGAGTATAATGACTTCCACAAAAGAACAGTATATATGTTATCATTTACTTTCTGCTTTCGTTTTCACCTTTTTGCAAAGCAGAAACAAGAAAGCATGATTGAAAGTAATGATTTTGTTTTCAATTCCTGAATACGAAAATAAAAGACATTTTATTTTTTTAGAAATCAAAAAGCATTTACTTGCTATTGATACCATGTTTCCGATTTTTATACAGTTTATAAAACATAAAGAATAAAATCATATATATTTACAATAAACCATGTAACATGCATATACGTGGCAGAACAATCAAGCATGTTTATACTCCATATCTAATAAAATTGAAAGAAAAAACAAAACAAAACATGAGATTCTTTAAATCATAAAACAGTAAACGATGTCAAAGAATTCTGAAATTCATAAAATTCAGCTAATAATCATTAGTTCTTCCTTAGATATATATATATATATATATATATATATATATATATATGTGTGTGTGTGTGTGTGTACGGGTATACATTCTGAGAAAGTGTTTGCAGAATTTAGCAGTGTATACAGTGACCACATGTTTTCCTTCCAGAATGCATCAAGTTTATCATTAGTTTCTTCATTAGAAAGAAAGTAGAAACAGTGCCATATGTTTTCCTGCTTCAAGAGGAGCCTTTTATTCATGGCCTTCCACTTTGTAACCAAACTGCCTTGCTGCATTCACATTGTGAAAAATAACACATAGTACACCCGCTGTCAAACTCGTAAGCCCAACTTTCCTTTTCTTTTATCCTAGAAGTCGTGTGTTTTTGTCTTTTTCTAAACTCCATCAACTTTATCTCTTTTAAAATTTTACCCTTTTATGATTTAAGATGTTGATCATCTATGTAGCTTTTTATGAAGGTGCATGGTTTAAAAAGGCTAGTTCGGGTATTGAGACAGTTTGTCCGGGAGAGGCTGAGGCGTAAGCCTCAAAATATACCAACAAATAACACTTTATATAACTAAAAATCAACTATGGATATGCATAATTATAAGCTTTAACAGTCTCAAGCACAAACTGATCACATCAAACACAATAATTCAAAATGAGAATATCATCACACAAACAAATACATCACACATATGACAAAATGGAAGCTTAATCACCATATCTTATAGCCTTAACACCATCATCCCTTCCATCATTACTTACAAAGTCCTCCCATTCTTATTATCATATCACAATATGTTTATAACTTTCACTTTCCAGACTTGTTAGGGTCTACAAAATATATGTGGACACGTGTTTAGGGTATGGGCCTTTTATTAAATAAATTTACCAGGCCTTATTTTTGTTACAAGCATGGTAAAAAGAAAAAACAAAAATAATCCTGCCTCAAAAAAACACCTTGAGGCGTACGCCCTGACTTTTGAGGCGTAAACCTCTTATCTTGCAAAAAAAAACTAGGCATCAGAATACCTAGTCTATGAGCCTCACATTGAGGCACACCTCAAAACTCGCCTTTTAACCACCTTTTTAAACTATGTGAAGGTGATCCACTTTTTAGAAAGTAAATTCGGAAAAATGATTACATACCATTAGTTTCATTAAAATAAATTAATTAAGAATATAAAATTGGTACAGGAGTATGCATTGGAGATGTCAGTGAACCCAAATGTTTTGAAAAATTGACTGCATATGATAAAAGCACTTGAAAATGTAGAGAAAGACTAAAAGAGTGAAAGACATATTCAAAATCTTTTAGGACTACGGCTTGGACGTTGTTGTTGTTGTTGTGAAAGACATATTCATCATATTTTCCCTACAACTTCTAGTTAATACTCACAATAACCACAATTATCACATCATCATCTAGCAGCCTACATGGGGCTCCACTTGAGAGTTGAGACAGTTACACCACAACTTTTACCATGCAACCATGAATGCTTTATGAGTTTGCTAGTTTTTAACGATCTCTTTTCGCCTAAAAGGGCTCTTATGCAACTCACCAGAGCTATCAATACACTTGTAAGTTCGGTAAGTAAAAACTAGAGAGTATTGTCAGAAACCAATCACGGAAATTACATAAATTCAAAATTACAATTACGATCTAAGTGAATCAATAAAAAAGAGTCTGTACTTAAAGTCACTCAATGTAAGATTAAATTCAGAGAAATAAATACATAGAGCAAGCGGAATGATCAAAGAATTCGTTATAAAAACGTGTACATTATGTCAAAGACCATACCGTCCAAATATCAGCGGGAACTAGAACAATGACGGAGATAGAGCAAAACCAAGCGTAGCCAACGGTAAAGAAGACGTATCGAGGCACGTCAGGACCAGCAAAGTACTTGAGAGTCAATAACACCATCCCTAGGGTTAGAGGCAGCGATATCATATAAAATACCCACATCTTCCCCTGTTTCGACTCCTTTCTCTGACTCTTTACCACGGCTTATTGATTGGGCATAAATATGTTTATATGTGTATGTAATATGGCATTAGGGCGATTCAAATGTAGGAGGTTGATCGGAGAAACACCACTAGATTCGGTGGAAGCTGGTAATTGATGATCGAGTGGGGGTGGGGGGGGGGGGGCTCGGCGATTGTAGCTAATTTGCGCCGCCTTTGACGGTTGGTCTTACTTGCACTTCCGTTGCTCCCACCGTGTCCCTGGGACGTTATAGTGGTCCTCGGCCGTCTTTGCGATGACTTGGCAAATTCATTTTTGGGCAAGGCTGCAAGAGTATTAAATTTGTTAGTTCTTTTTTGAAAGCAAATTACCTGTTTTGCTAAAAAAATACTCTCCCGTTGTCAAAGAGCTTCACAATGACTTCACACATATTAAGAAAATAAATTTGACTTTACTGTAGAATGCACTGTTTGGCATTTCACACAGATTAAGAAAATAAATTTGACTTTACTGTGGAGTGCACTGTTTGGCATTGTTTGGACAGTGTTTGACACTGTTTGACACTGTTTTGCACTGTTTTTGTGTAGATAATTTGCCAAATAAGGAAATAAGAAAAACTGTGAAGTTAATTTCGGGACTTCCCGAAAAGGAAAGTGGGAAATTGTTCGAGAACCGGAGGGAGTATTAAAATAAGAACATCCCCGATGGAGCCCTTCCTACCTAATCTAAATAAATTATGGCATATACTCCCTCTGGTCCTAAATAAAGTTCGGTGTTTGACTTCACACAAATTAAAGAAATAAACTTGAATTTACTATAGAGTACACTGTTGTGACACTGTTTGGCACTGTTTGTCATTGTTTTGATGTAAATAATTTGACAAATAAGGAAGTGGAGAAGAAGTGTGAACTTTAATTTCTATTCACTCCACTATATATCACGTGGACAAGACAGCAAAGGGACAGGCCCATTTCTGTAAAACAAATAATCTACACGGGATTACATAATATCCATACAGGATTGAGTATCACACAATATCCAGATAATGAGCATCACAAAATACCATCCGATGGTTAACACACTTACTGCAACCATAAAGAAGATGTGGGTATGAAGGAACAAAATGGTGAGAGTGCAACAGTAAGAGGACTTCTCATATTACAACGTTTGGTGAAGACAAGAAACAGTGTTGGGAACCAAATGAGGGATAAGGTGATTATGCGTTATATAATGGCTGCAGTGGTGCTCCAATCCAAGAAGACCCAAAAGCTTGAGGGTAGAATAAAAGTGTAGGAAGATGAAATGCAAAGACTTATCAATGATTAAAAGGAGCAAACAGATATGTTAAAAAGCATTAATGCTTACAAGAAGCAGATCAAATGGAGAAGCTGAAAGTAATGAACAAGAGATGAGCATGGATAATGATGAAACATCTGACACAAGGGTAGATGAAGAGGCTTTGGTACCGGACATGCCTAGTTTTGACCTACATCTTGATCAAACACAGATGGATGAAGGAAATATCGTGCAAAAGGTACAAGTTGTAGACAGTAAGGACCATGAAGACAATAAAGAAGTTGAAAGCGAGGATGCAAATCCCATAGGTGCACAAAAAGAGAAGATAGTAATCTTTGAGAAGGAAGGTTCATTAACTCTAACTCAACCAAGCATAAACACACAAGAGTTAGAATTGCGTGTTGACAGTGTCCTTCATGATGTCATCAAGGACTTGACAGAAACTGACAAGAAAATAGAAGAAGTGGTAACTTAAATAGTATTACAGTTTCTGTTTTATTAAAAACACTAACTACAATATATTTATTATGTAATTATAGGAAGATGAAGCAATGACTATGGACACTGAGGATTTAAAAGAAAGAGGAGTTACTTTCGTAGATTAAAATGTACGAGTATTATATCTAATTGCACATATGGTGACATAACATAAGCATTAACAAACATTAAATTTTATGTAGGTATATGTTGGTGAACAGGAGAACATGAAAGATAGTGAATCGAATAAGTGTTAGCCAATAAGTAATGAAGAAAGAGATGAACAAATCAGGAATGCTCACAACTTTAAGGATAAGGTAATTGATTATATTCAACACCAAAACTTAATAAAAAACATTCAAATAGTCCAAATGGTTAATAAAATTACATAGACATTAATTATTTATTATAATGATATATGGAACTTACCATGAAGTTATAAATGCACATGATGGAGATACGAGTGCTATTGGAGCTGAACAAAAAGGCTTTACAAGGCCAAAAGGATTGCTAAGAGTCCAGACATATACACTCCTAACCCAACCACATAAACCAAGAAAAGGAAAATGGAAAGGGCACTAAAGAGGAGAAAAGAGACATAAATCTCTGAAGTGATTGGAATTGCAGGGCTATTCAGTGAGGATCCAAAGCAAATGCCACCTACAGAAGATTTAGAAAAGGTGATAGGATTTGTGATTGAGGGCTAGTAAAGAACCATGGCATCAATGTACCAAAAGAATACAAAAAGAAAGAAAAGAAACTAGTGAAATGCAAGTTTGGTCAGCAAATGGACGATTATACAATAAGAACAAAGACATGGATTTATGAACTATTCACAAATCCACACTGGTTGTGCAACACGATAAGTGTATAAAAATTTATGTAATATATAAACTACAATGCTATGTTTCATAAAACATCATTAAGAAATTGATTTTTACTACCTGGCAGTGAAACGAAAGCAATTCCAATAGCAGCAAAAATATGCCACAACAGATCCTTTGTTTCTCGAAATGCTCAAGATGAAGGGTGAAATGGTGCTTAATAATAAAACAACAATGACAGATGTGGCTTATAGTGACACAATAATGAACATAATGCTTGGATCAAATAGAGGACATGGATTGCCATGGGCAGAAGCTGATTATGTCTGCATGCCACTGAATTAGATATTGTTGGTCTTAGACATTAATGGTAAATGAATAAGAGTGTATGACTATGGAGAGATTCACTGTCAAGCATTAGGGCCTTCACTCCTTGCTTGGAGAGTTTCCTACCAAAGGTGATGGAAATGTTGGGTGTTTATGACAAGCGGTCAGAGTCAAATATTGGAAAAGGAAAAATTTGAATGGAGATGGTTCGTAATTGTCCACAACAGAATGATGGGTATGTGGTGCTGGTGGAAACTGGCCGGATAAACCTGCAAAAGAGTTAGAACAGAACAACTAATCAACAAATTAAAGCAAGAGTTATAAGAACAAAAACAGAAGAACTAATCAACATATTGAAGATCAAAAGCTATTGATGCAAAAGAATGTCGAAGTACAACATACAAAAGTGATAAAAATAAGACAAAAATTTGAAGTGTTGTACATATAGTTTCAGAGAAATACAATGTGAGAGTGTGAAGGAAACTTAATGACAAAATTCAGGAACAAACTAAAATTCGAAGATAGCGAACTAAAAAACTAGTGATCAGAATGAAAATTCAAACACAAGATGCAAACTTACAACAGAAAATTCACAGAATGAAGGATCCATGAATTGTAATGAAACCGAGTCGGAATTCTGTAGAGAACTCCAATCGGAATGAAGATTATGAGTCAGAATTGATGGGAACCGAGTTCACATTTTTTTATGCAAGGTAGACAGTTGAAGTCTAGAGTGAAGGTTGAAAAAGAGGTAGAGTGGGATTGAGTTTTCGAACATGGACGTTGGCGGTTAATTCGTTACCAGAAGGAATACAATCAATATAAACACTCATGGGTATTTTAGGTAACTTGACTTTAAGTTTCCTAAATTAGGAGTATTTCAGGCTTACGGAAGTAATAAACTTAATTTGGTCTTATTTTAGTCAAAAGTCTATGAAAGTGTATTATTATGGGCAATTTTCTCTGTCAATATGAGGTTGAAGCGGCATATCATACTGATTTTAAGTGTTCTAACGCTTAGGATTCCAGCTACGTCGAAGGAGATAACATTGGCGGATGAACGGGTTGTGGCCGGATATTTGTATTGGTGTTGGATCGTGCAGCCTTGGTCAGCCGCTCCGACGGTGGTGGAGTTAGTATTCACCCATTTTGCAAGAGCTCGTCCTCCCCCGGAACCACCTGCGTACCAGGAAGAGTTTTGTGAAACACTTTATTTCAATATTATTTTTTCATCAGTAGTACTTGTTTTTGTTTTAGTCCTGTTGGATGAAATTTGTCGGATAAACCTGCAAAAAAAAACGTTAGAAAATAATATAGCTCGAGTCGCATAAACGCTGTCCTCAAGAAAGTATTTCCGACTAGCGAAAATCTTTCCCCAAGATAAAACGAGCTCTTCGGCGTAAGCCGGTAACAGAACAACGAGAGTAGAAAATTTTTAATCCAGCAGAATGAAAATATTAGGGGGTATTTTTCATCTTCTCAATATGTATATATTAGCTAGTAGGCTGGTACTCAATTAAAATCATATCACATCTTTAGTTGCATGCAAGAGTATATATATACACACATTTTCCAGCCGTTGGTGATCAACGTTAGTGGCTTTAAGGTTGAGCCATTGATGCAAGAAAAAAAACATCCATACATTGAATAGAATTAAAGTTTGAGATTGATTAATTTTATTTCAACATTGAGCACTTAAGGACTATAAAGACTCAAAAGCTTAGGAAACTAAACGTTGAGCACAATTTTACTCCTACACACTCGTTGATTAAAAATTTATTATTAAACATTCATAATAAATCCTTTTTAATGGAATATATATATACCAAAATATCTAATTTATAAAATTGATTAACTAATTATTATTCATTTGAAATACTCTCAATATTTCCAACAATCCCCCACATATTTCAAATGAATATTTTGAGAATTTGAAAAATAGTTTAGAAAACTTCTTCTGCTGGATTAAAGGAATAAGACTTTAAGTTTGGTGTCCGTAGACTTCAAACCCAACCGAGATGATTAAGTCTTAATAAACCGAGCTTTTGGTGAAACGTATAGTTTCTTGAAACCAACAAACTACTATTGGTAAATCGGGGTCTTAATGGTCGTGTCTCACCCCGCACAATTTCTCGTTATTACGTCGTTGTGCGCCGTAAGGCCATGCACGCGCTTGGTTTTCATGAGTGCTCCAGAAGTTTTGTCATGCTTCATGGAGGCGGCCCCACCTCACACTCATATAGGTGATATCATCAATTGTGTACCGCTTTTGCACACCACCCTAAAATTAAGGGCTATGATAATCATTAAGAGCTTTTAGCTCATCCTCTCAAAGAATGCGGTTTCTAGCCTATATCTCACATCATGGAAATGGGCAAGTTTAGTTAGGGTAGCAGAACTAAATGGAAGACTTGTTATTACCCATTTGAACTTGCTTCATGGGATCTCCAATCACACAAGTTGGGTTCCCATCCCCATTTGTTTCAAAGTGACACTAGTCCCATTTCTTTCGATGTTTCGGTTGTGATTTTTCGTCCTAGGGATTCTGTCAAAGGAATGACTTCACAAAATTAATGGAGACAATTCCATTCTCAAACATCATTTCACCGCTTTTAAGGGTGAATGGATATCCACTATTTTAATTTATCTCGTGTGAGTATACTCAGATGTCGTCGTTGTATCCCGGCAATACAACGGATAACTCTCAATAACAAATGACATCGATGTGACTCTCTAGCACATCGGATAATTCTCAATAAAATCTATACCATCGTTGTATCATTATATACAATGGATAATTCTCATATAGCATCATTGTACCTCTCTAGGACAATGGGTATTTCTCAATAAAACATATCATCGTTGTATCAATAGATTACAATGGATAATCTCACTAAAAATATACCATAATTAATGGTACCTCTCAAATATCTCAATAACCGCCTCAACGCAGTCCAATGATCCCTACTTGGGTCATGAGTATATTGGCTCAATCTTCCGACAACACAAACTATGTCGGGTCTAGTAAAATTTATAAAATGTAATAAACATTCAATAATTTGGGATGCACATTAGCACACCATATCTTCAATTTAAGAAAAATTATATATGTGCTCTATTACGACTTAATTAATTATATCACTTAATGTACTGGGCTTGGCCTGTTTGTATAGGGTTTGTATAGCTTACTTAGATCATGACTCTTGTACTATATATATTCCTTAATCATTAATAATACAACTAACTTCTCATCATAATATGGTATCTAGAGCCACACTTTAAAAAGCCAAAACACCAATTTTTTTTCGGCCCTCAGCCTTGTTCGTTCCCAGCGTCGCAGCCTAGGGTTCAGCGCCGCCATCGACAGTTGCCATCACACAGCCATGGTTCTCACGTCGGACTCCACCGTGATCACTATCACGACCTCTACGCACTTTCCAATTCTCATCATAATATGCACCACTGTTTTAGTTTATGCAAAAGTAGCAAAGAGTTATAAAGCTCATTTTCACTCAAAGAAATAGATAATAAAAATTAAACTAAGCACCCCCACAATTTTAAATATTTCAAAACAGGTGCATAACCATTCTAGACTTCATAGAGAGATAATTTATATCTCAACCTTTATTTGTACACAATGATTTTATCAAATAAGACTCGCCCTTTAAATTTAAATAAGATAAAATTTAGTTTATCTAAAAAAATCACCAATTAATGTGACAAAGAACTTTTGCCACCTCTAAACACAGTGTAGATGCTCTAATAAAATTTATATAAAACATCAAATATATCACAATTTTCTAGAGGTGCTCCCATATCACTAAATATCAATCTTAGAATACTTAGGAGTTTCATATAGTACGTATGGTGGAATCAACAGATATAAAGATCAACACAATTTGAATGCCACTCAAAATCCCGAAATAAAATTAGATTCTCTCCACTTCATTTTTTTTTGTTTAGATTGATCACATACATCACAATGAAAATCATGATTGAACACAAACATCACAATTTTCTAGTGTCATTATATATATATATATATATAAGTATATATATATATGTGTATATATATGTGTGTGTATATATATATATATATATATATATGTATATATATATATATATATATGTGTATATATATATATATATATTATTTTCTAACGTTTTTTTGCAGGTTTATCCGACCAATTTCCTCCAACAATCTCAAGAAAGTATTTCCGACTAGCGAAAATCTTTCCCCAAGATAAAACGAGCTCTTCGGCGTAAGCCGGTAACAGAACAACGAGAGTAGAAAATTTTTAATCCAGCAGAATGAAAATATTAGGGGGTATTTTTCATCTTCTCAATATGTATATATTAGCTAGTAGGCTGGTACTCAATTAAAATCATATCATATCTTTAGTTGCATGCAAGAGTATATATACACACACATTTTCCAGCCGTTGGTGATCAACGTTTGTGGCTTTAAGGTTGAGCCATTGATGCAAGAAAAAAACGTCCATACATTGAATAGAATTAAAGTTTGAGATTGATTAATTTTATTTCAACATTGAGCACTTAAGGACTATAAAGACTCAAAAGCTTAGGAAACTAAACGTTGAGCACAATTTTACTCCTACACACTCGTTGATTAAAAATTTATTATTAAACATTCATAATAAATCCTTTTTAATGGAATATATATACCAAAATATCTAATTTATAAAATTGATTAACTAATTATTATTCATTTGAAATACTCTCAATATTTCCAACAATCCCCCACATATTTCAAATGAATATTTTGAGAATTTGAAAAATAGTTTAGAAAACTTCTTCTGCTGGATTAAAGGAATGAGACTTTAAGTTTGGTGTCCGTAGACTTGAAACCCAACCGAGACGATTAATTCTTAATAAATCGAGCTTTTGGTGAAACGTATAGTTTCTTGAAACCAACAAACTACTATTGGTAAATCGGGGTCTTAATGGTCGTGTCTCACCCCGCACAATTTCTCGTTATTACGTCGTTGTGCGCCGTAAGGCCATGCGCGCGCTTGGTTTTCATGAGTGCTCCAGAAGTTTTGCCATGCTTCATGGTGGCGGCCCCACCTCACACTCATATAGGTGATATCATCAACTGTGTACCGCTTTTGCACACCACCCTAAAATTAAGGGCTATGATAATCATTAAGAGCTTTTAGCTCATCCTCTCAAAGAATGCGGTTTCTAACCTATATGTCACATCATGGAAATGGGCAAGTTTAGTTAGGCTAGCAGAACTAAATGGAAGACTTGTTATTACCCATTTGAACTTGCTTCATGGGATCTCCAATCACACAAGTTAGGTTCTCATCCCCATTTGTTTCAAAGTGACACTAGTCCCATTTCTTTCGATGTTTCGGTTGTGATTTTTCGTCCTAGGGATTCTGTCAAAGGAATGACTTCACAAAATTAATGGAGACAATTCCATTCTCAAACATCATTTCACCACTTTTAAGGGTGAATGGATATCCACTATTTTAATTTATCTCGTGTGAGTATACTCAGATGTCGTCGTTGTGTCCCGGCAATACAACAGATAACTCTCAATAAGAAATGACATCGATGTGACTCTCTAGCACATCGGATAATTCTCAATAAAATCTATACCATCGTTGTATCATTATATACAATGGATAATTCTCATATAGCATCATTGTACCTCTCTAGGACAATGGGTATTTCTCAATAAAACATATCATCGTTGTATCAATAGATTACAACGGATAATCTCAATAAAACATATCATCGTTGTATCAATAGATTACAACGGACAATGGTACCTCTCAAATATCTCAATAACCGCCTCAACGCAGTCCAATGATCCCTACTTGGGTCATGAGTATATTGGCTCAATCTTTCGACAACACAAACTATGTCGGGCCTAGTAAAATTTATAAAATGTAATAAACATTCAATAATTTGGGATGCACATTAGCACACCATATCTTCAATTTAAGAAAAATTATATATGTGCTCCACTGTTTTAGTTTATGCAAAAGTAGCAAAGAGTTATAAAGCTCATTTTCACTCAAAGAAATAGATAATAAAAATTAAACTAAGCACCCCCACAATTTTAAATATTTCAAAACAGGTGCATAACCATTCTAGACTTCATAGAGAGATAATTTATATCTCAATCTTTATTTGTACACAATGATTTTATCAAATAAGACTCGCCCTTTAAATTTAAATAAGATAAAATTTAGTTTATCTCAAAAAATCACCAATTAATGTGACAAAGAACTTTTGCCACCTCTAAACATAGTGTAGATGCTCTAATAAAATTTATATAAAACATCAAATGTATCACAATTTTCTAGAGGTGCTCCCATATCACTAAATATCAATCTTAGAATATTTAGGAGTTTCATATAGTACGTATGGCGGAATCAACAGATATAAAGATCAACACAATTTGAATGCCACTCAAAATCCCGAAATAAAATTAGATTCTCTCCACTTCATTTTTTTTTGTTTAGATTGATCACATACATCACAATGAAAATCATGATTGAACACAAACATCACAATTTTCTAGTGTCATTATATATATATATATAAGTATATATATATATATGTATATATATATATATGTGTGTATATATATATATATGTATATATATATATGTGTGTATATATATATATGTATATATATATATATATATATATTATTTTCTAACGTTTTTTTTGCAGGTTTATCCGACCAATTTCCTCCAACAATCTCAAGAAAGTATTTCCGACTAGCGAAAATCTTTCCCCAAGATAAAACGAGCTCTTCGGCGTAAGCCGGTAACAGAACAACGATAGTAGAAAATTTTTAATCCAGCAGAATGAAAATATTAGGGGGTATTTTTCATCTTCTCAATATGTATATATTAGCTAGTAGGCTGGTACTCAATTAAAATCATATCACATCTTTAGTTGCATGCAAGAGTATATATATACACACATTTTCCAGCCGTTGGTGATCAACGTTAGTGGGTTTAAGGTTGAGCCATTGATGCAAGAAAAAAAACGTCCATACATTGAATAGAATTAAAGTTTGAGATTGATTGATTTTATTTCAACATTGAGCACTTAAGGACTATAAAGACTCAAAAGCTTAGGAAACTAAACGTTGAGCACAATTTTACTCTTACACACTCGTTGATTAAAAATTTATTATTAAACATTCATAGTACTTCCTTTTTAATGGAATATATATACCAAAATATCTAATTTATAAAATTGATTAACTAATTATTATTCATTTGAAATACTCTCAATATTTCCAACAAGTCCGAGTAGGTTTGGTTTGGATGTTTGGATTTTCGGAGTTCTTTTGATATGTAGGGTTTCAACTTCGATCTTTTTAGGCTTAAATTTGCATGTTTTAGGTTTATCGAGTCAAATTGTTTTGTATGAGGTGACTGACTCTATGTCTACTCTCAGGGTTCACGATCGGAGCTGTAAAATCTGTCTCAATGTTGTCTTGTATGTGTTATCTATTTTAATATAAAAGCCGCTCTTTTTATGATCAAAAAATGACATAAATATTTCTCCCTATTGTTTTGTATTTTTTTCCAAAAAAGGGACCTAATTCAAAATTTTAACATTCGTAATCAACCTTGTTTTTCCCTCTCATTCAACTCATTGTCACTTGCTTCTTTTTGTTTGAGGCTTCTTCTCCCACTGACCTTCTACGGCACTCAAATTTCTTCTTCTATTTGTTCTACGTCATTCTGCTCGCCATTATGGATTTCTCATTCAGAGACGCGAACCTAATTTCTCAAGGTAATTATGGAGTCAAACTTTATCTTTACGCTTTATGTCTTCTATCTCCATTGTTGATATCGCTGGCATTTTCGATCTCTCATTCTGACAATCTGACGTACCACTGGTGCAAAATTGGCTATCAGAGGAGCTTGAAATCATCCGCGTGCATCCCTTCAAAGTGCCTCTGAAACATGTGCCTTAAATTCAAAAGAGAGAATTCCTTAAATAGGTCTAAAAAAGTTTTGAAATTCAAAAATAGAGTTATCATATTTTTTATTCTCTAAATAGGAGTAAATTTCTGCCAACTGTGGCATTATTAGGCTTTAAACATGTCATTTTCTTTCAAACTTGGCAGATTACTTCTCTTCGGGGATAAAAAACATGATACTCCTATTTTGGAATTTAAAACGGTTTTGCTCCTATTTAGTGCAATTTCTAAATTCAAAATGGAGGCGCTTTTTATCGCGCCTCTAATATTTTTTTTAATTTAATTTAAATCAAATTTTTGCGGCGCTTCTTGTAACAAAAGCGCCGCACGTCCAATATTTTTCCTTATGCTTGTGGCGCTTTCTTTATAACAAGGGCCTCCAAATATTTTGTGGGTGGAAAATTTTTATATAGAGAAAAGTACGAAAAATGTACTTGGTGTTGAGCCCGTTTTCAGATAGGGTCACGTGTTTCATTCTTTATCAAATGTTTTTTTCTTATTCCATGATTATAAGTAAAAAAACATTGCTCCACATAGAAATAAAACATAGATAGTGTATAAATACAGAAGTATATTCTCATAATATATGCGACTTATTTGATTATAAGTATAAAAAAATCCTTAATTAACTTCTTCTTGTGATTACCAATTCAATACGTTTTCATCTATGATTATTCCAAAAACATTGGCAGGTATTTGTACTTATTATTGAACACCATTTTCAATTTTTCTAGGCTTTGAACACCATCTACTAGGCATGTGGAATGAAAATGGAAGCATACACTAAAATCATGGGATTTGATTTGAAGTTTTGAACTATTAAATGACAAACAATAGGTACCCATTTAAAAATATCATTTCTGCTAGTGTAGGCTCAAATTTATCAAGTTTTGTTCAAATCTTTAGCTTCTTTGACCTATTTGAGAAAAAAGTTACACATATATTTTCCAAATACTTTTCAACTTTTCAGCTAGCTTAGGTCGTTAGGATCATTCACTTTCTATTTCCTAATAAAATGAGTATCTTAGCTTATTGGCCTGAAAATAAATGGAGAAATGTTATATATCCAATATGTTGGTTTTAATTCACATATCAAATTTGTAAGGATCATCTCTAATCAAATCAAACACAATAATTTAACAAGTATAAGAGCCGATTTACTTACTTGAAGGAAATGCAGTCTTTGATGATGAAGAAGCCATGATTCCCGTTATAATGTCTTGTTAGTGATGGATAGATTTTTGGTTGGTTTTCTAGGGAAGCATAATAGTGTTATTTATAGCCCTAGGAACCTTTTTATTAAGAGACATGACTAGTCATTGCATCCCTTGTGTATGTGTATGAGGGAAGAGACACAATGAATAGATGTGTCCTTTCTTAAGTAATTAATTAATTAACTAATTAATTAATTATTTTATAGACATCTAACAGTAAATCAATTATCCCTTTAAATAATTACAATTACTCCCATCAAGTAATATTTAGATAAAGTAGGGAATTTATTCCGTCATATTGGCACAGTCACTACGAATAGCAACAATTAATTAATATAAAATGGTCCTAATGCCACACATAAATGGAAATTATTCCAACACAATATCGTTCTAGGTACCATCCAGTTGTTTTGGCCATTTTGTGTTTGTAAATATTGAACACGATTGATTACACATTGTCGTCATAGGATTGATATGCTCTAGCTAGCCACTGAATTGCGATTAATAGTTGAATGAAGTAATTAAAGCTCGACACTCTCCTTCAAATCCATGCGGTTGCTTTTCGCCTTAACTTAGAAAATGCAGAACTTTCGCACTTTGGTGTTACTTGTAATTTATTTATACTATATATATACTTCGTATTCAATTCTAGAAAGAGAATTGAAGTCCAAACCCTCAAAGTTGTTTCATATGAGATTTAAAAACTCTGGGTATCATTGATCTAGTTAGGCACACCAGCCCATACTCGAATTAGTCACGGTTCAAGTTCATTCTTGTGGGACTACCCAGTCCATCGAGCTTCTTTTTACTGTAGACACATCTCCATTTTCATTTGGTGGAGTACAACATCTTGCAAATACGTACAATTTTTTTATCACAACATTTCATTTCAAATGTTCGGTAGTCACTCTCAAGTCTCAACCCCTAGCCTCTACCTAAGCACCAAATCTA
This sequence comes from Cuscuta europaea, assembly GCA_945859875.1. Lineage (NCBI taxonomy): Eukaryota > Viridiplantae > Streptophyta > Magnoliopsida > Solanales > Convolvulaceae > Cuscuta > Cuscuta europaea. The sequence continues at coordinate 3,736,873 of CAMAPE010000021.1, forward strand.
TGTAGTACAGTTATTACTTAGCAACTACTTGTGATTGACTTATTGCTAACATAAACCAATTTTAATTTGTTTATCACGTTCTTATTATTTGTTTCATGTTTTGCCTAAATTACTCACTATTTTAAAAACTGTCAGTAAACTAAACGTTTGAACCACTTTTATTTGTTTACCCTGAGATTTGTCATTACTTCCAAGCAATCGCATCATTTAAGAATTTGATTTAAGCAATGAAAGGCCATTTGAATTTCTCACATGTAATATGATCCTATGCATGAATGTAATACAAAATATTGGCAATTCAATTACGGACTACTTTACATTGGGCATGGGTTGTCGCGCATTGCGCGTAGAAGTCGCTAGTACAAATATATATGTGAAATATCACAACTAAATGATTAAAAATACGTACATCCTAAGATCATTTTGAATGGCAGAATTGGATGAACTTGACAATGAATTCAAGATATAGCCTCTATCAATCTTTGGACAAATTACAAACAAAGTTCAATGATACTTATATTTCACAAGAGAATAGAAAAGGGGTTAATACTTAGCTTGTTATGTCACGATCAATAAATATAATATTTAAAAAGGAATGTAATATATGAATCATACCCTTCGTTATATGTCAAGAGAATGAGATTCTTTTCAAACATTTGAATCAGAACATGCTTCATGCAAGTCCGTGTGCCTTTTTTATCCAATTCATAATATTTCAAAGAGCAAATCAAAGGACACAAAAGACCGACATCATCATGATCAAAGTCACCCAATTTTTGCATTTACGCAAGTGCATGTGAAATTATAATATTAATAATAATTAATTAGTAATTAAGGTGTTGTTCTGTTCGTCTTATTCTTATTACTTATTGCTTATTCTTATTTTATTCATATCAGATCAAATCAGACCAGAAAGATTCAGATCAGATCAGATCAGATCATAAAGATTCAGGTCAGATCAGATCAGAAACATTCAGATCAGATCAGAAGCATTCAGATCAGATCAGATCAGAAACATTCAGATCAGAAACATTCATAGCAAATTGGAAACATTCTATTATTATCGATGATTATTATTATTATTATTAGTAGTAGTAGTAGTAGTATTAGTATTATTATTATCATCATCATTATTATTATTATTATCATTACTATTATTACTATTATTATTATTTATTATTATTTATTATTATTATTATTATAATTATTAGTAGTAGTAGTAGTAGTAGTACTATTATTAGTATTTTATTATTATTATTAAATAATTATAATTATAATAATAATAGTTATTATTATTATTAATTTATTATAATTATTATTGATATTATTATTTATTATTATTATTATTATTGATATTATTATTATTATAATTATTATTAGTATTAATATTATTATATACCGGTTTAGAAAGTTAAGATCACATCAGAAGGATTCAGATCAGATCAGAAAGATTCAGACCAGATCATATCAGAAAGATTCAGATCAGATCAGATCAGAAAGATTCAAATCAGATCAGATCAAATCAGATCTTAAAAAATTCAGATCAGAAACATTCAGATCAGACGAAGAGAACAACTTCTAATTCTAACAAATATTCAAGAGTATTTATAAACTTATTATAATACTTACAATATAAAGGTCTAAATAATTGTCAGGAGAACACTTACAACATCTACCGACTTTAGCGCGCTGACGGAAGCAAGTTCACATGTCCGGAGAATGACTTCTTTCTGCTAAAAATGGATGACATTTATCAAATGTTCATGGCCTACATGAATCTCGTAGTCAGAAGCAGCAGAGTGCTGAAAGAAGGTTATAATGCAATACAGAGGTTCATAAAAGGCAAATTCAAGTTCACGCATCACATGTTCTTCAGATAGCCCTGGAAAACAACATATCAAAGACAAATCTCACCAGGCCAATACTATACGGACCAGAGCTTAAGCAGTTTCTACCTCTACACATTTTTGACAAGCTGATTTCGATAGCCTACTTAAATCATGAACAGAAGAAACGCCTGATGAAAATTGAAGAGACTGTCATATAATGTGACGGGGCATTGAAGATCATCAGAGACAAGTTGCTTCCGCTGAAAGAAGAAATCGAACGAAGACTTACCGATGCCACTGAAGCAGTACTGAAGGAATTTGATAGGATCTTCAAGGTGCTAGGAGCTATTGAGGAACAACTTGATAAACGACGGTCTCTTCGTCAATATGAGCACGCTCTAGCACCTCGGAAGAACAACTTCAAGAAGCAGAAGTGAAGACCAACAAGACAACACTTGATCAAAAAGGGGGAGATTGTTGAAGATTATTTATTATGATCAAGGTGCTATTATTTAGTCTTGTTTTATTTACCTTTTATTGTATACCCATGTAATAAATAGAATAGGCTTTTAAGGAATAGGGTCATTTATGTGTAAGGGCCAAATCCCAATCCTTAGCCTTTTAAGGTATGTTGTACACCTTACACATATAAATATGCGCTCAGGGAGTGTACAACGCCTAACTTTCAGAGAGAATATACAGTAGCCGCATATTATTTTCGATACCGAAGCGTGAGAGAAATTTCACCTGTTCGAATACTTCAAATATCATTCTAATGGAATTTCTCTCAGTTTCTATTCCATATTTGTTAGATTAGCTACAAAACAGGGACCAACAAATATTGCCATCCCGAAGTCTACACTGCTAAGAAAGACCGAGAACCAGATCATGAGCTTTACTCAAGTTCCTAAATCTCGAAGTTGGCCCGAAATCATTAACAAAGCAGTACTGAAATTCCAAATTTGAACCACCTGTGTGTGAGAAAATTGATGTAACGTATCTCGAAAGTACAGCAGAAGAAGTTTAAAAAATTTCCCAAACAGATCTTCCCTGATTATGACAAAACAACGAATATAGCAATAATAACATATCTGAGTTAGAACTTACAGATCTTCCAGTCTAGCGGTGATAATCCTTGACCTTAGGTATCCACGTGATTTCTCCTTTCCGAAAGAACAATTAGATCTCCCGAAGAGAAAGGCTAGGAAATCTCTTCGCATGGAAATAAACAGGTAATACTGAATCTGAAATCTGGTCAGTCAATTATGAAGGATGATGATGTATTTATACTAGTTCTAAACTAGTTTCCCAATCACAATGAAAGTCTTTCTCATTAATGAGTTATAGTCCTAACAGGACTAATGCTTATTAATGATTTAATCAATTAAATAAAACAAATAATAAACTATAATAATATTAAGGAAGGAAAGGGGCTGCACACGCCACCGCCCTTCTCTTATTATTATTTATTTATTATTCATTTCTTTTAATTCAAAATCAAAAGAAAAAGCCATCTTTATTTAATTAAAAATACATCTTAATTAAGTATAATAAATCTAATTTATTTTACTTAATTAATTCTATCAAATAGAACTCTCCTTCAACTTCATGAATTAAATATGTTTAATCTAATTAATATTTAATCTATTTCCAGTATTACGAATTAAATATTATTTAATCCAATTAATATGTAATTCCTTCTAACAATTCAATCGGAAGGTATAATCACTTGTTGTGTGACCCATAGGGCCTTATATATTAAGCACTAATCAAATTAAGGTCTCAGCGAATCCCCAGACGATTCTCCAGACAAACTTAATATATAAGGATGTTTGTGAGGACTATTCAAACTCTCTGTAATATAGAGTTCATAGTGATACGGTCCTTTCATTCAACGAACATTCAACTAAGTCTAGAACATGATATTGTGTCTATTCCAATAACTTAGTTTCTGTCTCTCAATCTTTCTAGATGATCCATAACTATCATATTCGATATCCAAAACGAATATATCTTTGCATTGGCCAATGACTTTATGATCCATCTAGATATGAGAAGTAGAATGTTATCTCTTGATCTATTACGAGGAATGAATCCTTTCTTGGCTCAACTACTACTCCATGTGCTTCGTGATGCACCCAACACATGCCGTATCTATCCCGATTGGAATGCAAGCGTTGGTCATGGTCAAAGTACATGACTCCGCACATGTAGTACGTATTGACCTCAAGTCGGAGGACTATTACACTACTCTATACGCCGATAATCCCATAGACACATGAATAGAACTTATCAAATGGTTTCTCGGAGGGTATGCTAATATTCTCTAAAATATCTATGTGACCATCATGAATTACATGAACTCATAGTTGTGAGATCAACTATACTTTCTAAAAGTATGATGCAGTCTACATACCAATCTTATCGCATATCATCAATATCCCATTCTTGATGATCATTGATTGGGGCTATTTTAGGATCTTATGTTATATCATATAAGCTCCCACTTACTTATTGACAACATAAGTCCAAGGGAACACAATTATGAACAAGATATTGACAATCGAAATACTTAACCATCAATGTGTAATACAGTATCTATCAAATATATAAAACTGAATGTGATCAAGTACATATATCTCCAAAAAGTGATTGTCGCTAGGACATATATACTAACAATCTCCCACTTGGCCTAATGCCAATCAACAATGTGTCTAACACACCTAGACTCTCAAAAGCCTACAATGTTTCTCGCATCTCAAAGGTTTGGTGAATGGGCCAGCCAAATTGTCCTCTACGGTAAGGCATTCTATTGCAACTTCTCATCTTGCTATTTGTTATCAAAACATGACAGCATATTGGTATTTTTTAGTTCCTCACTTTGCATCTTGGTTCCTTAGCTTGTGCAAATGCACCAATATAGTCACAATAACAATTATTGGATAACTGTCGCTAGGAACTACCCCTATTTCTTTAAAGAACTAACGTATCTAAACGCTTACCTATGTTGCATCAAATTCAACAATTTACTAAGCTCTAGTTGTCGCATTTATAGTAGTTTCTTACTTGCAACTCTTTCAGCACTACTATTACATTGAGACTAAAAATGTATACTGACTGTGACTCGAAGTCTTTTTTATCATACATGAAACTAGTGCTAGAATAATTAAATTCTACTAGTTCTTTCTGTCTACCATAGACAAAAAGATACTCATGAAGATTTTGGGTGACCATTCTTTCACAGACTTCAATGAGGGGATATCATTCTCTATGATCAACATATATGATTATAAAGACCACGGTATCCTTGTTGCGCACTCTAAACACGCAAGCACCCTTATTTCATTTGATGAGGTCAAACGATTTGACTATTTCATCAAAATTAATATTTCAACTCCTAGAGGCTTGTTTTAGCCCATAAATAGATTTCTCTAATTAACATAGTGATTTAGAATTTGACTTGGATGCAAAACCTTCAGGTTGTACCATGTACACCTCCTCCTTGAGGTTTCTATTGAGGAAATGGGGTTTGACATCCATTTGTCAAATCTCATAATCATAGTATGTAGCTATCACAAGCAAAATCCGAATGGACTTGAGTTTTACAACTGGCGAATAGGTATCACTATAGTCAATTCCTTGTCTTTGACTATAACCTTTAGCCACTAGCCTAGCTTTATATGTTTGCACCTTACCTCCAACATCAATTTTCTTCTTGAAAATCCTTTGCATCCAATGGGTCTAACCCAACAGGCAAGTCAACCAAGTTCCATACTTGAACGATATACATCAAGTCCATTTTAGATTTCATGGCATCTTTCCACCTCTCAACATCTAATATTTCTTTAGTGTAGGTCTTAGGTTCATCCTAATCAGGAATCTCAAATCATCATGATCCTCCGTGAGGAAGTCAAACCTAGTTAGTTCATGACGAATCCTTGTAGACCCACAGAGTTGAACGTTTTGCATTTTGTTCAGGCTGTTCATTCTGATTGTGAAGATGTTCTCTTTCATTGGACTATCCAATGCTCGGAGAGTTTTCTAGTGCTACACTTTTAAGTGTTTCCAGAGAAAAAGGAGTGGGTGCAGAAGGAATAACAACCATGTCATCTTTTCTTTAATAAGAATCACTTGCTGGTGCGAGGTGATTCCTATGTTACTCCCACTAGCTGAAAAACATACATGCTGCTAGAGACATGCCTTTACTCCATTCTCCCACTGAATCCTTGTTTTGACCATCTAACAAGTCATTCGTCCTATATGTTATTTTGTGATTCTTGAACTTCATCAAGTTCTATCCTCCCATGATTACATTCCTTAAAGACCAAGTCTTGTACTAGGAATCTCGCTTGTCTGGAAATAATGATTTTATATCCCCCGCGAAGATAAATTAGTATCCTCTAGTTTCCTTAGGATGCCTCACAAAATAATATCTCTCACTTCTAGGTCCCAACTAGTCAATGTCCATTTTCTTCACATATGTAAGGCAACCTCACACTTTAGTATGTGTAAGAATAGGCTTCTTATTACATCATAACTCATAGGGTGTCTTTTGCACTAACATAGATGGAACTCTATTCATAATGTATATTGAGGTTTCCAATGCGTACCCCCAAAGAGATGTTGGAAGAGATTGGAATTCATCATGGATCTAACCATGTCCAACAAGGTTCTATTTCTCCTTCAGAAACCCAATTTAATTGAGGTGTTCTTGGAGGAGTCCATTGTGACTGAATTCCTTGATCTTTCAAGTAATCAAGAAACTCCTTACTCAAGTATTCCCCTCCACGATCAGATCGTAGAATCTTGATACTCTTGCCAAGTTGTTTCTTTACTTCAACCTTATACTCCATGAATTTCTCAAAAGCTTCTCATTTGTGTTTCATAAGATACACAAATCCAAACCTAGAGAAATCATCAGTAAAATGATGAAGTAAGAAAATCCTCCTCTAGCTTGAGTTGGGAACTGTCCACACACATCCGTGTGAATCAACACAAGCACTTCTTTGGTCCGCAATCCTTTTCCAAGAAAAGGTTTATTGGTCATTTTAGCTAAGAGATAGGAATCACAATTACCATGTGATTCAAAATCAAATGGTGTTAAGTAATCTAATTTACTTAACCTTGTTATTCTTGTTTCACTAACATGGCCAAGTCGCAATGTCAAAGATAGGTGGTATTTTTCTGATTACTTAACCTAAATCTCTTATTTTGTACATTTAATATGTCATGCCTACAAGTAAGAAAATATAAACCATTCATAGAGGGGAATTTCCACACACAATGTCATTTTGTCAAAAGTAATAAGTGTTATCACCAAAATAGATGGAACCCCTTTAATGTCTAACATATGAATGGAAATTATATTCTTTGTTATAGAAGGAAAAAATCAACAATTATTTTGTTCTAAACTATAACCACTGGGTAAATCTAATTTATTAATGCCTATACACCTAGCAGCAACTATTGCTCCATTTCTTATACGTGGGTCAATATCATCCAGCCTAACTGCTTACTGTCACCTAGACTTTACACATTATTCCAATGTGTGAGACACACGTTGTATCTAATACCCAACCGTGAGAGTTAGTTATAGACATATTAATATTAATGACAAACTTATCTAAGCTAAAAGCACTCGGTGCTTTGGCCGGATTAGCCCTACATAGCTTAAAACCTCACTTCCAATGCCCTCTCTTTGCTGTAGAGGCATACATCCTTTAGTACCTTAGATTTCTTTGGAATCCTACCTTTAGGTTTCAAAGCTAGAGGCTTAGGTCTAAACTTACTTTCCTTCTTCTGCTTATTCCTTCCCGCAGGGAAAGATTCAGCAGTAGAGCTTACTTTAGCAATGTTATTCTTCTGAATGTTCATGTCAAACATAACTAATTCAGAAGAGTTGACATTAGGAACCTCAGGTACACATGTGTCAAACACATTCTCAATATTTTCTTGCCTAAACACTAAACGCACATTTTGTTTGAAGTCTAGAAAGTCTGGTCGAGTCAGATTCTTTGTATCCAAGACTCTTCTGAATGATAAATTTGACTTCCTAAAAGCCTAAAGAAGTTCAAATAGAACGGGAATTAAAATCATATATTAATTCCTATGCTCACATTTAGTTAACTAAATAATATGGACTTTTAATTATTTAGATCCCACTATTTTTACATGCTCTTTGACCTCAATAAAAAGAACATAGATTGTTTTCACAATCACAGTGGTCAAGATCCACATTCATATTATAAAAGCCCCAGCTTGGACTGATCACTACAATAATATAATGGGTAGGTCCCTAGACCAATTGTGTCCAAACAACTCTTGGTTGATCAATTTTTAAATTGATCGACATCCTTAAATTAACACTGACGCATGGGTGACTCGAGCTAATTTAAGTAAATCAAAACCATAACACGATCACAAACATATGTATCTATAAATTAGTTCTATATTTTGTCGAATGGAATAAACACTTGGGTGAAATATTCTTCAATGAAAAAATATTTCTACTAATTTAATTATGATGGGTCATGTCGTTATCCAGTATAAGACTTAAATTTTAATTTATGGGGAACATTTAGCAGGGTATTAAATTGCTTAAACAAGATGCTAAAACATTTTATCAAATAATATGTTAACGAGATCTAACTTAATAGATAAATTAAAGCATGCAATATAAATCTAATTTATAAGCAAATACAATAATCAAACAATTAATTAAGCATGCTGAAATAACAATAATAATTGTAATAATAATACAATTGAAAATTATAATGGGAAATAACAAGTCCCTAAATCTCTAAGATAATTAATCTAATTAAAAATAGTTAGATTTTATGTTCAATTACGGAGTACTATTTAAATTTGTCAATTTAAGACTGCCCAACAGTCCTAAATCAGTTGAGAGACCTTTATCCATTGCTATACGGTGAAGATAATTCTTAAAGGGGTTAAAGACTAACACGAATCAAATTCAAAACATACTCCTTGTTAGTCTTAATTACTTTGTATTAATCTTCCGTGTAAAGCTAAGCCTCAAACGATTTCCTTGCAATTTCAAAAAATTGCAAAAGGTCCTTAATTTAATCTAATTCTTGATTTCAGATCCAAGGTTTCAGCTTCCAATTTCTTAAAAAATGAAAATAGTACTTCGTAGATGCTAAATCATACTCCGTGTCGAATAAATGGAACAGGTAGAAATCAATTTTGAATCAGAAACAGATTTCATCTAATTTCAAAAATTGAATTAGGGCAGCAAGAATTTCTTGAAAAATTCATAACTATAACCACGAATATATTATTAAAAATTCGCATAATGCCATTAAAATCAGTTTATCTCTGATACCACTGTGAGAAACTTGATGTAACGTACCTCGAAAGTACAACAGCGGAAGTTTAAAAATTTTCCCAAACAGATCTTTCCTGATTATGACAAAACAACGAATATAGCAATAATAATAGATCTGAGTTAGAACTTACAGATCTTCCAGCCTAGCGGTGATAATCCTTGACCTTAGGTATCCACGTGATTTCTCCTTTCCGAAAGAACGGTTAGATCTCCCGAAGAGAAAGGCTAGGAAATCTCTTCGCAGGGAAATAAACAAGTAATATTGAATCTGAAAACTGGTCAGTCAATTATGAAGGATGATGACGTATTTATACTAGTTCTAAACTAGTTTCCCAATCACAATGAAAGTCTTTCTCATTAATGAGTTCTAGTCCTAACAGGACTATTGCTTATTAATGATTTAATCAATTAAATAAAACAAATAATAAACTATAATAATATTAAGGAAGGAGAGGGGCTGCACACGCCACCTCCCTTCTCTTATTATTCATTTTTTTAAATTCAAAATCAAAAGAAAACACCATCTTTATTTAATTAAAAATACATCATAATTAAGTATAATAAATCTAATTTATTTTATTTAATCAATTCTATCAAATCGAACTCTCTTCAACTTCATGAATTAATTATGTTTAATCTAATTAATATTTAATCTATTTCCAGTATTACAAATTAAATATTATTTAATCTAATTAATATTTAATTCCTTCTAACAATTCAATCGGAAGGTATAATCACTTGTTGTGTGATCCATAAGGCCTTATATATTAAGCACTAATCAAATTAAGGTCTCAGCGAATCCCTAGACGATTCTCCAAACAAACTTAATATATAAGAACGTTTGCGAGGACTATTCAAACTCCCTGTAATATAGAGTTCATAGTGACACGGTCCTTTCATTCAACGAACATTCAACTAAGTCTAGAACATGATATTGTGTCTATTCCAATAACTTAGTTTTTGTCTCTCAATCTTTCTAGATGTTGGAAAAAGTGTGTTAAAAGTGTATTAAATGGTCATTTTGGGGCAATTATTTGAGTGGGGTCCACTTTCGATTTGGGTCGGGTCAAAGTGGTTTCGGATTGTCCTTGCTAAGTGCTACAATTCGATATATGGTACACTCAAAACGGATAACGGGTGAATGAGAAATTGTTTTTCGAAGTTTACCCGTTGGAATGGAGAAAACTAGGAAAATGTGGGTTTTAGTGTGGGTTCTTTCCCACACCGAAAATCACAAGGGAATTTGAACCCTTTATAAAGGGAAACCCCCCCTAAGGAGTTAAGATTCCTAAAGGGAAAGACTCTCTCACGTGCGCAGGGGGGTGCGAACCAAATCCCGAAACCGAAGAACAAAAATCGTGACTTGCGTGTGCGGGCGACCTGCACACACGAATGCCGTATGAAAATCTATCTTCTAAAGATGACGTTAATTTTTGTTCTTCCGGTACGTTGCTACTTTAATTTTTGCTCCATGCACATAAATGTCCAACGTCTATATGCTGCCATTGATGTCCCAACGTTCATATGAACGTTTTGGGTTGTTTAAGGACTGGAATCAATGCCCAACGTTTAGGACATTGATGTCCAACGATCATAACCCTTAAACAGCCATTAACACACCTTAATCCACCCCTATAAAAGGCTAGTAGGTGCTTTGCAAAGATACAAGCTTTCATACACTTCGTTCACGTATTTTCATAGCTAAAACGGCACCTCTAGCACTCCATACAAACCCCTTCGGTGTTCTGCTTTTGTTCACGTTTGTTGGAACTTTAGTTTGAGTGCTAAACTATTGTTCGAAGTCATCGTATCCTGGGAAACGATCGTTGCAACGCTCCTAGCACCTCGGGAGGCAACGAATACGTTTTAAGGAAATCGTGCGTAGCACGAGCTTTGGCTTACTCTGCTTCATCTCATTTCTTGTTTTTCTTTAAGTCATTTTATTTAATTAATCTTTATTAATTAATTTTCTTTGTTTTTCGAAACACACCCAACACTAGATGATCCATAACGATCATATTCAATATCCAAAATGAATATATCTTTGCATTGGCCAATGACTTTATGATCCATATAGATATGAGAAGTAGAATGTTCTCTCTTGATCTATTACGAGGAATGAATCCTTTCTTGGCTCAACTACTACTCCATGTGCTTCGTGATGCACCCAACACATGCCGTATCTACCCCGATTGGAGTGAAAACGTTGGTCATGGTCAAAGTACATGACTCCGCACATGTAGTACGTATTGACCTCAAGTCGAAGGACTATTACACTACTCTATACGCCGATAATCCCATAGACACATGAATAGAACTTATCAAATGGTTTCTCGGTGGGTATGCCAATATTCTCTAAAATATCTATGTGACCATCATGAATTACAGGAACTCATAGTTGTGAGATCAACTATACTTTCTAAAAGTATGATGCAGTCCACATACCAATCTTATCGCATATCATCAATATCCCATTCTTGATGATCATTGATTGGGGCTATTTTAGGATCTTATGTTATATCATATAAGCTCCCACTTACATATTGACAACATAAGTCCAAGGGAACACAATTATGAATAAGATATTGACAATCGAAATACTTAACCATCAATGTGTAATACCGTATATATCAAATATATAAAACTGAATGTGATCAAGTACATATATTTCCAAAGAGTGATTGTCGCTAGAACATATATACTAACACTGTGATCCTCTTAGTTTTTAATAACAGTTCTCGCCCACGATCACCAACCGTCTACTATTCATCATGCATGCTTTTGTTGCTTATGACTCTTTCAAAGCAAAATTGGGAGAATCCCTAGAAGATGTCTACATCCACTTTCTAAAACTTATTGATAATCTGAGAAAGATTAATGAGGATAAATCCAAGTTAGAACTAAATGTTAAGTTTATGGCCTCACTCACGTTGAATGGAAGGATCTGTGCACTCATATTGTACTATACACTCAAGATTTGGAAGAACTGGATATTCATAAGTATTCAAAATTCTTGATCATTTTGAAAATACTTTTGTTGACACACAATCAACGATGAGATACATGAAGACAGACTCTCTTGCTAATTATTTTGCCTCACTACATAACAAGTTCTCCAAATCTCACTAAAATTCACTAAAATTCCCTTAAAATTTACTAACGTCCAATAACTTATATTATTAAACTATAAACATGCACAATACGTTAATGACATTTAATCCACTAATAATGCTCATTTAACGATTCACTAAATTAATTAATATGAGCAAATCCAATAATTTGAGCATATATATATATATATATATATATATATATATATATATATATATATATATATAATAAACTCATTTAAATTAAATAATACTTAAATTTAACTAATATTATAATTTTTTTACTAATTTACGTAATTCACAATCATAAATCATTATACTTGAGTAATGTTTCAATTAACTAACCCTAATTTAAATCATTATAAATCCTAAATTAGGCCGCCTTAACAATAATAAAGAAATCATATAATTATATTTAACCATATATAAACTCATTTGAATTAAATAATACTTACATTTAACTAATATCATCTATAATTTAACTAATTTACGCAATTTTAATTAAATACGACTTAATTAACCCTATATTTAAATTACACCTACGTTTAACTAAATTTAAGGAATTTATTTCGTTAATTAATTAACAACCTTTTTTTTAATGCATTTAATTTAAATTTAACTAATAATATTAACAAAAGTTTAACTAATTTAGCTAATTAATTAATTTAACTTAATGCGTCACTACGATTAAACCTACATTTAAGTAACTAATTTTTCACTAATAAATTAAATGAAATTGACATAATATATATAATTCACGAATTGTACACTTAAAATGAACCAACTAATTCATACAAAAAATACGTAATTCAAATTACACACCTTATCTGCATAAACAGGGAAAATGATATAAGATGAGTAGATTACATCCTTCAATTCTGTCTGGAATTCTATCTGGAATAGCTCGTGTGATTTTGTTGAATGAAGCGGAGGCTGCATATATAAAACATGTAGTCACGGACGTAGTCACGGATGTGTCCGTGACTACGTAATTTTGTACGATTTATCGGTACACTTTAACTTTGGAGCGTTGAAAAAATTAATTTTTGATCTTGTCACGGAATTAGTCACGGATTCGTCCGTGACTAATTTCAAATTTAAAAAAACCCGTCGAAGGCAAAATTGGGTTGACCGGAATAGGTTAGTCACGAAATATATCCGTGACTAACCGTAGTCACGGACATATCCGTGACTATTTTTTTTTAAACAATCCGTGTCTGAACTGTGACTAGAACCGTGACTAACTAGTCACGGACCAAATCCGTGACTAGGGTCCGTGACTACAACCGAATTTTTTTGTAGTGCAGACATCGACATAAGTACAAAGAACTTTTCAAAGATGACTTCCATTGCTTCGTTTGTGGTAATCCAAGACCTCTCAAAAGGAATTGCAGAATTCTTAAAAGAAGAAAAGAAGTTAAATGTTTCAAAGAAGAAGCTCAGTTGAAAAAGAAAAGGTTGCTAAAGAAGCAAGGAGTTGTTCTAATGGCCGAACATGACCACTAGCTGGAAGATAGTGAGCTGGAGAATATGATTCCAATAGTGATTGCTCCGAGGAAGAGACTTGTTCTCCATCTGGTGAGAATGAGGTAAGTAATTTGAACCCTTTAATTTTCAAGCAATGCACTAAAATTAATGAGCAAATTTCCTCTTTAAAGCAAGAGATAAATAAAATAATGGAACTTGAAGACAAAATTGCTAATAATGAAAGATGTCTCGAAGCATGTTTAGAAAAGGAAGGACTTCTTAGTATGCGCTTAAAAAATTCACAAGATAAAGTCACTAGCTTAGAATCTGAAGTAGTTAAACTTAAGAAAAATGTTTGTGACTTAACTAAGGATCTAGATGAAAATAAGAGAAAACTTTCTGAAGCTGTTACATGTTTTGAAAAACTTAATAAGGAACGAGGTCGGCTGTATTCTAAAATTAAAGAGTTAGAGGATATTCTTGCCAAGAGAGACCAATCTGAACAAACTATTCTTTTGCTAAATAACCCCAAAGACACTAAATTTTATGATCCAAGAGAAGGACTCAGCTTCCAAAATCCATGTAACTTAAAGAAAGTGATCTACAAAAAAATTTATGACATAAGGTATATGAGGTTAGGATTAGCCAATTTAATGTACTTCACTTGAGCATGTGAAACAATTCAGGAAGAAGAAGAAGACAAAAGAAAGAATAGAGCTAAAGCAAAATTGGGTTCGTATATGGTGCATCCGGGTGTATGTACACCCGGCCCAAATAAGAAAGACAGCCCAACAATGAATACAAACTAAAAAAAATTCGGTGGCATTTTTGTAATATAAGTGAAAAGTCACGGTTTCCGCTAAATGAGCAATAGTGTACATGTAGTGAGCATCTGACCTATTTTATTGAGTATTTAGAGCCTAACAATGAGTATCCTGATTTTTGCTTCATATCTTCTAATTCAATTTTTTTACTTATTTTTTCTTTTGTAAAAGTAATTGAATTATATCTATAATACACTCCTATGAATTTCCATACGCGGATTTAATGCAATATGATACTTTTAAAATATGCATTGATATAACATTTTAAAATGAGCATAACATTGCTACCAAATGAGTATACGTAACTTATAAAATGTTTATTGATATGAAAATCGTAAGATTTGTTAGTTTAACATAACGATATCCTATACCTAAAAGCACTACACCGGAGAGAGAAAATTCTCCCGCCTGTGCGTGTGGCATAAAATGTAAATTCGCACCTTATCGATTCTTTCCCATCCCATCATCTTCCCCGTATGCCCATTTCTCGCCAATCGCACCAGAAAATCCTTCTCCTTCTTTACCAGAATCACAGTTCTCTCAACAACTCAAGGAGTATTTCTGCCTTTCTCAGTCGCACTGAAATCACTCTCGCCTGCCTGCGTTGACCTCGCGCTGGTCGAGGTGTTCGAGCACAACATTAACAGAGTCGACCAGCACAGCTATAACCGATTACCTCCTCCATTTTTGTTCTTCTGTAAATGAGCGCCGACACCAGGTATTTGTTCCCACTTTTAGTGTTTTACATCCTCTTTGCTTCCCAATCCGGTTTTTCTTATTCCAAGTTTGCTTCTAGGTTAGAATTCAATTAACATTTGAAGTTTGCTTCTAGGTTAGAATTCAATTAATTTTGGTTTTTATGTATAGGATTAGCCAAGCCATGTCCCTTAATCACAAGTCTGGTACCGATGTAAGCCCTAAAAGAGATTAATCCCCGGAAAATCCTATACCTAAAAGCACTACACCGGAGAGAGAAAATTCTCCCACCTGTGCGTGTGGCCTAAAAATGTAAATTCGCACCTTATCGATTCTTTCCCATCCCATCATCTTCCCCGTATGCCCATTTCTCGCCAATCGCACCAGAAAATCCTTCTCCTTCTTTACCAGAATCACAGTTCTCTCAACAACTCAAGGAGTATTTCTGCCTTTCTCAGTCGCACTGAAATCACTCTCGCCTGCCTGCGTTGACCTCACGCTGGTCGAGGTGTTCGAGCACTCCATTAACAGAGTCGATCAGCACAGCTATAACCGATTACCTCCTCCATTTTTGTTCTTCTGTAAATGAGCGCCGACACCAGGTATTTGTTCCCACTTTTAGTGTTTTACATCCTCTTTGCTTCCCAATCCGGTTTTTCTTATTCCAAGTTTGCTTCTAGGTTAGAATTCAATTAACATTTGAAGTTTGCTTCTAGGTTAGAATTTAATTAATTTTGGTTTTTATGTATAGGATTAGCCAAGCCATGTCCCTTAATCACAAGTCTGGTACCGATGTAAGCCCTAAAAGAGATTAATCCCCGGAAAATGCTCATAAAATATCCCACATCTTCCATCCGTTTCTTTTTTGTTTTCTTCTTCATGGCAGTTGTGATGAAGCAGTTGAACCGGTCAGATGAGGCCATCGAAGCAATTAAGTCTTTTCGCCATCTCAGCCCTCCAGAGTCCCAAGAATCGATTGACAACATCTTGGTAGAACTGTACAAGGTAAGACTGATCAAGAACACCCTTTTCTTGAAATTCCTCTTCTGTGCTCTTGGTAAATGTAGGAGATGGTAAAATTGTTAAGTGTGGGGTATCACCTATTCACCCTTGACAAGGAGTACTCTAGGTATTTGTATACGTAGTATATATTATATCAAATTCATTTTATAATGATTGTTTTTGTTTCTTCATTGGTATTTTAGGTATTTGTATTAATATGTATCTGCATTTGAATTTTGATATTTGTATCTATACTACTCTATACTCAGTATGTTAAATTATTCTTTTAGTAATTATGTTATACTACGTATGTTTCTTCATTGGTATTTATATGTTTCTGCATGAATACATTTCCATTTTTCTACTTTTCTGCATTAATCAACCAACCAAATATATGAAACTGTTTCTTGAAAAAATGCAGGTTGCTTGGTAACTTGGCATGGGCTCACATGCAACTCAAGAACTACAAATCTGCAGCAGAGAATTACAGGTATGATTATAGGATGATAGGAAAATATACCCCGTATTAGGAATTATATTAAATATACTACTCCTTCCATCCCAGTTTGATATAACTTTTCTAAGTTAAACTTTAGTGACTTTAGCATTATTTTGTCATAACTGTACTATTTGACCTTTATCTTTTGAGTCATTGTTTGAAAAGTTGCATGTGGTTTTCAGACATAGCACACACTTCAGTATGTTTCATGAGCTTTTTGCTTCACAAACTGGTTTTTCTCATTTCAAGTTTGCTTCTAGGTTAGAATCCAATTAACTTTGGTTTTTATGTTGTAAATTAACCAAGCCATGTCCCTTAATCACAAGTCTGGTACCGATGTAAGCCCTAAAATAGATTAATCAAAACGTGTTTTGTTAGACGTCAATATAACTTCAACATATAATTGTACCCATAGTAATCTAATCATGTTTATATTCCAAGAGAGTTCAGGTAAAAACGCCAAATACAGACCTAAGCCTTTTAATCGACTTTAATAGGATTAAACTCCAACTCCAGTTTAGCATGAAAAGTGGTTTGAAATATGGAGTTAGTTCAATTACATTTGCTTCTTAAATTTATACTTCATTTTCAAGTCAATCTTTTTATATCAATAAAAATTAGCGGGCAATGTTTATTTTCTGATTTTCATTTAAGCTGGTTTGGACTGCATGTAATTGGCTCATATAGTCCTAAACAGAGTATTTAAGTAATTGCCTTTTCATCACTTGCTATTCTCACATACATATGCTAATTTCTATCAGGTGATCTATTGAAACAATTGTGACTCATGTATAGGATGATTGAAATGTTCTTTTAATGTGTTTTAGAATGTTTTCTGAATGAAAAATGATGGTCGAGCTGCAGTTAATTAATCAATGATTTCTATAATTAAATTCATTTTATAATGATTGTTTTTGTTTCTTCATTGGTATTTTAGGTATTTGTATTAATATGTATCTGCATTTGAATTTTGATATTTGTATCTATACTACTCTGTACTCAGTATGTTAAATTATTCTTTTAGTAATTATGTTATACTACGTATGTTTCTTCATTGGTATTTATATGTTTCTGCATGAGTACATTTCCATTTTTCTACTTTTCTGCATTAATCAACCAACCAAATATATGTAACTACTTCTTGAAAAAATGCAGGTTGCTTGGTAACTTGGCATGGAAGCAATTAAGTCTTTTCGCCATCTCAGCCCTCCAGAGTCCCAAGAATCAATTGACAACATGCATCTTGGTAGAACTGTACAAGATAAGACTAATCAAGAACACCCTTTTCTTGAACTTCCTCTTCTGTGCTCTTGGTAAATGTAGGAGATGGAAAAATTGTTAAGTGTGGGGTATCACCTATTCACCCTTGACAAAGAGTACTCTAGGTATTTGTATACGTAGTATATATTATATCAAATTCATTTTATAATGATTGTTTCATGAGCTTTTTGCTTCACAAACTGGTTTTTCTCATTTCAAGTTTGCTTCTAGGTTAGAATCCAATTAATTTTGGTTTTTATGTTGTAAATTAACCAAGCCATGTCCTTTAATCACAAGTCTGGTACCGATGTAAGCCCTAAAAGAGATTAATCAAAACGTGTTTTGTTAGACGTCAATATAACTTCAGCATATAATTGTATCCATAGTAATCTAATCATGTTTGTATTCCAAGAGAGTTCAGGTAAAAACGCCAAATACAGACCTAAGCCTTTTAATCGACTTTAATAGGATTAAACTCCAACTCCAGTTTAGCATGAAAAGTGGTTTGAAATATGAAGTTAGTTAATAGGATTAAACTCCAACTCCAGATTAGCATGAAAAGTGGTTTGAAATATGGAGTTAGTTGAATTACATTTGCTTCTTAAAATTGTACTTCATTTTCAAGTCAATCTTTTTATATCAATAAAAAAATTTGCGGGCAATGTTTATTTTCTGATTTTCATTTAAGCTGATTTGGACTGCATGTAATTGGCTCATATAGTCCTCTTCTGTGTTCTTGGTAAATGTAGGAGATGGTAAAATTGTTAAGTGTGGGGTATCACCTATTCACCCTTGACAAGGAGTACTCTAGGTATTTGTATACGTAGTATATATTATATCGAATTCATTTTATAATGATTGTTTTTGTTTCTTCATTGGTATTTTAGGTATTTGTATTAATATGTATGATGTATCTGCATTTGAATTTTGATATTTGTATCTATACTACTCTGTACTCAGTATGTTAAATTATTCTTTTAGTAATTATGTTATACTACGTATGTTTCTTCATTGGTATTTATATGTTTCTGCATGAATACATTTCCATTTTTCTACTTTTCTGCATTAATCAACCAACCAAATATATGAAACTGCTTCTTGAAAAAATGCAGGTTGCTTGGTAACTTGGCATGGGCTCACATGCAACTGAAGAACTACAAATCTGCAGCAGAGAATTACAGGTATGATTATAGGATGATAGGAAAATATACCCCGTATTAAGAATTATATTAAATATACTACTCCTTCCATCCCAGTTTGTTATAACTTTTCTAAGTTAAACTTTAGTAACTTTAGCATTATTTTGTCATAACTGTACTATTTGACCTTTATCTTTTGAGTCATTGTTTGAAAAGTTGCATGTGGTTTTCAGACATAGCACACACTTCAGTATGTTTCATGAGCTTTTTGCTTCACAAACTGGTTTTTCTCATTTCAAGTTTGCTTCTAGGTTAGAATCCAATTAACTTTGGTTTTTATGTTGTAAATTAACCAAGCCATGTCCCTTAATCACAAGTCTGGTACCGATGTAAGCCCTAAAATAGATTAATCAAAACGTGTTTTGTTAGACGTCAATATAACTTCAACATATAATTGTACCCATAGTAATCTAATCATGTTTATATTCCAAGAGAGTTCAGGTAAAAACGCCAAATACAGACCTAAGCCTTTTAATCGACTTTAATAGGATTAAACTCCAACTCCAGTTTAGCATGAAAAGTGGTTTGAAATATGAAGTTAGTTAATAGGATTAAACTCCAACTCCAGTTTAGCATGAAAAGTGGTTTGAAATATGGAGTTAGTTGAATTACATTTGCTTCTTAAATTTGTACTTCATTTTCAAGTCAATCTTTTTATATCAATAAAAAAATTTGCGGGCAATGTTTATTTTCTGAATTTCATTTTAGCTGATTTGGACTGCATGTAATTGGCTCATATAGTCCTAAACAGAGTATTTAAGTAATTGCCTTTTCATCACTTGCTATTCTCACATACATATGCTAATTTCTATCAGGTGATCTATTGAAACAATTGTGGCTCATGTATAGGATGATTGAAATGTTCTTTTAATGTGTTTTAGAATGTTTTCTGAATGAAAAATGATGGTCGCGCTGCAGTTAATTAATCAATGATTTCTATAATTATAATGTAGTGTATTTTGATGTTTTCTGATTATTATAATGTAGGTGAACTAATATAATTATTAATAAATAATACTAAAAATATTAAAATTTAGATTTCTTTTATAAGTATAATTTAGGTTTCTATTATCATATTAATAATTAATATGAAAAATAGTAACCCAAAGTCACAAAGATTGCTCCTTAATAATCAGTGTATATTGATTATTGTTTTTTTGTAAATATTATATATAGATTAATTATTAAATGACTCATTTGATTCATTAATAATAATGGCGTGTAACCCTGTTTTTTAGATAAGATTTCCGCATCTATTATAAAACAATCTTAAGTAGTAGAGTCCTAATTCATTATTAATAATAGCCGGTAATCCTATTTTTTAGATAAGATAGGCGCATCTAACTATCACAAAAACGAGCTGTAGTTGTAGAGTCCTAATTCCACTGCACAATTTGCATGGCATCTTATCGATAAAACCCATCTATTAATACTACTCCTCATCGCCATCCTCCTGCGGTCCTGCCACAGCTATTCATATTTTCCTCTTCTTATTTTGCTCATATTTTAACAATTACAAGGTAAGAATTTGTTCTATTAATTTCATTGTTTCGAATTACCTCTATTTTTTTTAAATTTTAGATTTATATTTGTAACAACTATTCTATTTTGTTTCACATTTAAATTCTGATATTTAGCATTAGTAAGCTTACCAGATTATTATTTCACCCTCTCTTATATATTATGTTTGTGATTTTTATACTAATTACTCTTTTTTGAGATTTTATATGAAGGTATTTATTAATTATTTAATGAATAATGATAAAGTGTGGCTAAATTATTTAATTATTGATAATTATTATCTTAATCTAGGTAAAGCAACTGGATTTTGATACGAGATTTATTATAAAAAATTTATTGCAAATAAACAACATGGACTTTTATTATAAAAATCTTATTGTGTCATGACCCTATACGAGATTTATTATAAAAATCTTATTGTGTCATGACCCTATATTTGCATTACTTCCTTTTCTGTTTAATTGCTTATTATCAGTCTATCCTTTCATGCTTATAATTATGATAGGACTTTGACCATCCTACACGCAGTAGAGAAATTAAGATTTACTGACCATTATAACTAGGGTTCCTCTTTATCAATGATAATTATAACTACTAATAGTAGAGAAATTAAGATTTACTGACCATTATAACTAGGGTTCCTCTTTATCAATGATAATTATTTATTTGAATGCTTTATTGTCTAGGTGCTCTTTTATTACTTTGCATGGACTGAATACTATTGGCTCAATTCCAAGTAGCAGATTGCAAGGTACTCTATATGCAGTCACCTTACTTTTCAGTTCCCTTGACGTGTCCTCTTTGTAAATCCGTTGGCCGTTACTTCATATGTCCTTCTACAAATCTGCAACTTTATTTTCAAATCATTTTCGAAGTAAATGATTTCAAAGTGCTTATTTTTCATGTTAGTGACTCTGTTTCACTTTGCAGATTATAATGACATATAAGCTTTTGAAAAGTGGTTTTTAATTCAAAGTGACCCAGTTTTAATAAATGTTCACTGTTTATTTTTTTAATAACCTAAAATAAATATAGCAAGTTTTAATATCTTTGTTTTCCCTTGCTTTTTAATGCTTTTGACTAAGCTTTATATATATATATATAGTATATAAAGCACAGTCATCTTCTTCCAAAGATATTGTATGACTTTTACATTTTTCAATTGATTTTCTAATAAACGGGGGCTTGATCTTTGTTCTTCCAGTAAGATGTTTTAGTCTGTATCAAGCTATTGTAGTTGGGTAAGTTGAGATTACAGTCATACAGTTTATTTGCTAAAATTGTAGACCCCCATCAACTAATTCTTCCTTTGTGCTTCTTTTGATTTGCCCACTGATTTGCCAAATGTCATTTGCTAAAAATTAGTATCCTGTTTGAACTAAATGTTGCATTTAGAAAATATCTTTTATAGTATCTTTTAAGCATGCACATTGTGTCATGACCCTATATTTGCATTACTTCCTTTTCTGTTTAATTGCTTATTATCAGTCTATCCTTTCATGCTTATAATTATGACAAGACTTTGACCATCCTACACGCCATGACTGTTTCACACACGTTAATAATACACCATCACACTTTTTCAATTGGTTGATATACAATTCTGTCTATTAGTTTGTATGCGTACCATACACAAATTTTTTTAAATCATATTACTACTTCTTGCTTAAGGAATGCAGTGCAAACTGTCCAAATTTTAGCTCGCTGAGTTTGCAATTTAATTGTTTTTGCTTTTCACCTTTAACCTTTCTGTGGAAAAGGCTCTACTTCTGCCACCTTACATTATACAATTATTATAACTCTTCCCTCTCTTCAAAGTAATATAAATCTTGGTTTTCATTGTAAAAATCTTATTGCAAATACACTAACTGTTCTTCATTGAGTAAGAGTAAAATTATTAAATTACCAAGCAATTCTGCTTTCCTGGTGAGAGTCACTCGGAAATGGGATGCCCTTATTGGAGAGAAAAGTCGAGCCATCAAATCCATTGAAATGATTTTCATGGATGAAAAGGATACACATTTTTTCCTACTCCATACTTTGATATTAATGATACAACATATATTAGACATTAAGAGATGTACTAAACCAAAAAAGAATAAAATGGTTTAAACCAATATTTTATCTAGGTTTAGACTTTAAATGAATTGAGCATTATTTGGTTCTTATATTAATATTTAATTTTCAATATAATTTTTTACTATCAAGGATACACCATATCATATACATTAGTGTTGTTGATATAGGTAATATAGCATAATTTTTTAAATTCACAATGACATGGTTCAAATCATTATTTTTAAATACAGTGGTGTCCAGTGAACATGTTCTATAGTTTAGCATACTCATTTTCATGTTCTGACAGTGGACTTGATATGTATACCGTTAACAATTATCTTCTCATTTAAACTTGGACGGTAGATTTTTTATAAATCCATCTTTTTTCAAATATGTGCGTGTCATCTTCTCTTTCAAGCTTGAAAGTCATTTTATGAAAACTTTTTTTTTTGTATTTGATAATATCTATTTTATGAAATTTTAAAAAGTAAGCCCTAAGTTGATACAAAATATCGTTCCAGTTTCAACTATTCTATTTAACTCATGTACCTTTCTAAGTTTAATAAAAATGCCCTAGCAGTGATGTTCAAATCTTAATCAAATGTAAAAAAAATAGAACAAATAATGAAATAAACATAATTAACGAATGAAAAGATTCTGATTACTTTGGTTTGTTGATGCTTTTAAAAGGGTACGACAATTCAAGCAACTATTCCCATTCGACTAAGTCATCAATTCAACACTATTGAGGAAGGATTGATTTATGCGGTCAATCACCTAGAAGTCAAAGAGAATGATAAAAAGTATAGGATTACTGCCCATCCATACCGTTTTGAGTTGACGGTGTTCACTAAAATGCAACATCGAGAGCAAAAAAGTTGTCCTAGCTTTGTAACTAGATTTAAATTTGCAAGCTTTGAGGATATTAAGAAGATGCACAATTGTGAATCTCCTTTTTTGATAGGTATGTTTTTGTCTTATATTTTTAATTTCTATATGACAGTTATATACTAAAAATGTAGTTTTTATCGTATTCTTTAGAAGATTGTATGTCTGAAATTAGTTCTACTCCACTTATTGATGATAATGTTAAATCGAATGAACACAGATGTTATTGGCGCGTATGATGTTGGACAAGAGTTCAAAAAGAAAAAGACACAAAGGGATGCTTGGTATAGTGACTTTCATTTGGAAAACTTGGAGTTGAGTTCCTTTCAAAACTCTATTTTATCTGTAATGCATGAATAATTTATCATAATGTTTTACAATTTTGTTACACTTACACTGTAATACTATTATGAAAGGGCCAAACTATCTTATGTACTTTGTATGGAGACCTAGTGCTTGAAGTCGAGAGGTTTTTGGCTACTTCTTTTAGTGGTCCAGTTATATTCATTATCCAAGCATGCCGCACAAATAAAAGATATGGTAAATATGTCTGACCATTACCTTTTCAACTATAAAAAATGTAATAGTGTTTTTTTGTTCGTTAAGTTATACGTTTTTCACCTATAGGTGAAAAGATTGGAGTGGCTTCTTCCTGGGATGCTACCAAGTTAATTTTGAATGAACATATTCCTGACATAGAAGATTTTCGGTGCCGGTAACGATCCTTTTCCTTCTTCATCATAACTAAATTTGTCAAATTTAAATTATGATTTATATTTATATTATGGACAAATTTAGGTTTTTGAATTCAAAGCAAACAATGAAGTCAATTGCAAGCCAAACAACATCATCTTGCGTGACTCTAAGAGAAGATAGCATTGATGTTGGATTTACCATGCCTCTTTTTGATTTAGACACAGCCAAAGAGGTATGATTTTATATTATTTCCTAAATATAAATCAAAATACTCCCTCCGTCTTGAAAAGGATTGCCAAATTGATTTTTTTGGTCAATGACAATCAACTTTGACCAATGATATTTTTTAATACGAATTTTTTTAGAATATGAAAATTATATCAATATATTCCTTATTGAAAATATTTTCATAAAAGTATAAAATTTATAAATTATACATAAATAGAATAACTTAAATCACTGCTCAAAGTTTGCCTGTCAAACGCGTAACATTAAAAAAAATTCAAGCTTTTGAAGAGTGTGACCTAAACTAATCCAAATAAAAGTGCCAGTTTTGCTTTTTCTTACATATGTTATCATTCTTTACTTTATTATTTTTTATTTTAACAAAAATATTAGAAATTCATTTGGCATTTACACGTAAGACACAATTTTTAACCATATATATATATATATATATATATATATATATATATATCATAACTTATAAGTAATTAAGGTCCCATATTTTTACATTCTGATTATTTTTTGGATTTGAGCTCATAAATTCCTTTATATACTATCCGGAAAAATTGAAGGTTTTATTTTGAAAACATCGAAAGCCAAAACCCCCACTTTTTTATTTTATGAAGGGTAGAATTTGTCTAGATGGATATTAACTTTTCAGTGCCGCCAAAACATAATATTTTGCATTCTGAGTTATTAAAATTTACATAGTTTTTCATCAGTGTGAAACCTATACTTCTATATAGCATGTTATATGAAATCATTGATTTTTATTGACGGATAGTTGTTACTATATAGCAATAATTTGTATTTTTTAATATTCAAAGAGAAACAATTATAGTTAGCCGTATTATTTTTCACTTTTTCCAAATAACATCATACAAATAATACATATATAAAACCGATGTATTAATTATACTTTGTATAAAACTTGGGCATTAAATTACTATCCCACCTTTTCGTTGTAAAAGAAGAGGAGTCAATGTATGGTACATTTGTAATACTCCATATAAAGAGTAATGCTTTTAAGATTTATATAAGGGTGCCAGTATTGATGACTATTTAAAATATTAAATTTGCTAATCAGTATTCAAATGAAAAACTGAACATGCGGTAATTATCTATTAAGAAGTTTAGGTCATTAAAAGTATTATTCATATCAATATATATGAAGACATTGAAAGAAACTTGAGAATTAAAATCAAAGTACGGAGTAAACTAAGGTAAAAATCATATTGAAGAAGAGTAAGAAATTTATATACGGATTAGAATACTCATATGACAGATTTAAAAGGTTAAGTTTTCTAAACCTGAAATTGAGATTTGGAAGTAATATTTTTTCTGCGGCATACTGTAGAAACGGTGAGTATTTGGAGTCGGTCAATTGGCAATCATACGTCTGTTTGCTGCTTATTTATAACTGTATTACTCATCGTGCCATACATATTTCCTGCACATATATATTAGAAGAGTTTTAGGATGTTTTTACTTGGACTGTAATTCCTCCCAGACCAGATCAGACCAGACCAAACTTGGATAGTTATAAAAATACAAAGAAACCAGACCAGTTCAGACCAGACCAACAAATTACAATCCAAGTAAAAACATCCTTATAGTTGCTGCCATCATTAGAAGTGTTTAGAAATAGTAGAACATAAGAGTCTTTCAAATAGTGCATTCAAATGCTTCAATAATTCTTCTAAGACATATGTATTACGTATTGATGTTCATATCATATTTATTAAAATTTCAGTATAAAAGAAACAAATGACTTATATGATTTGTATAGTTACCATGTAATTCAATGACACAATAAACATCAAGTAACATAATGCATATAATAACTCTCAAGCTTTTAGCAGGTCATAATTGGTTTTTAAAGGTTCTCATATATCCAAGAAGTAAAAATAGAACACTTAAAACCACTAATGTGATTTTAGATATTAAAGATGTAAACAGGGATAAACTTTGAAGTACGAGGTAATAGCAATATAAACTATAGAACTGAATTCTCCGGTACTTATAGTCCAAAAATGAGTAAACTAAGGTAAAAATCATATTGAAGAAGAGTAACAAATTTATATACGGATTAGAATACTCATATGACAGATTAAAAAGATCAAGTTTTCTAAACCTGGAATTGAGGTTCGGAAGTAACATTTGTCCTGCGGCATAATGTAGAAACGGTGAGTATTTGGAGTCGGTCAAATGGCAATCGAATCTGTTTTCTCAGTAATGATCAGTAATGAATCTGTTCCTCATGAGAAATCTGTACATAATCTATTTCTTTGTATAACATAAAATCATAAAAACATTAGTGAATAAGTTTCTATGTTTTGATGAAAAATTAAATAACGAGTTGATGCTTATCTAAATTTATAGTAGTGAAACAAGGAACTCACAATCAAAGTTGATGCTATCTGAATTCGTAAAACTATGCTTTTGTTCTGATATGCATGCCAATAGAAGTTACATGTTGTTATTGTTTAAGTGAACAATTGTTTACAGATTGTTATATGTTATATGTGTGGTAACAAATGTAGTTCTAAACAATTAGTTTGCTATTCTGGTTTCTTACAAATAAGCATTGAAAATGCATTAAAATCTGAGCACTTGAGAATGAATTTGATTAAAAAAACAATTCTATGTAGATAGATCTTCCTAATATAAAATTATAATAATCAGTATTGTAGTTAACTATTGCTTTGGTATACAGGTTAAGGGTTGCTGGTTCTACGCTCAAATTTGCTCGATTCTTTCATTAAAGAATTGGGCTTACTTGGGATGTGGTAATAAAACATGCTTTAAAAAGCTTAAGTATGAGGGAGCATCTCTTTACTGCAACAATTGTCGAGATGTCAAACAGACAGGTATTTGGTGGTACATGTTAAAATTAATGGTGAAGCATGGTAAGCATTTTGTTGAGGTAGTTATGTGGGACGATGTATCAAGTAAGCTAATTGGCAAACCAGCAAATGATCTCAGTGACAGCCTTAGCTTGGTAAAGTATTCAATTTATATTATATGTTATACGTAGTATTTTATATCTAAAATTAACAATTTGGGAATTAGCATTGTGATTTTAGTATAAAATTCACTTCTCTTCTTTTACGCAGGAGACTTTATCGCCTTGTGATGTTCATAATGATGTCTTGGATTTAATTGGCCGGGAATTAATATTCAAGGTTGGGAATCGCAAAGTGAATACCCTTACAAATCAGAAGGAGTATACAATAGCTGCGTTTTCTGAAAACACAGAAAAAATTAAAGAGCTGAAGGAGGCTGTTCAAGAAGAAGTTGTTGAGGTATTAATATTATTTATCTTCATAAAATTAATTAAAAGATTATGAAAATAGAATAAAGATGATTTTTGCCGGCACAGTAAATTTTTACCTTTTAAATAACCACATTTCAAAATAGACCTCTTGAAATTAGTTTCTACAAATGTGCGAACACTCGAACATTAACATACACTTGTGTACATACTTTGTTAAGATGTTGTTATACTACTTTTGTACTTAACTGTTAAACTAATAAAGTAACTTCACACAAAAAGAGGAATTTGGCTTTTAAACATGTGGTATTTATGTGATAAAAACACTCAAGCACTAACACTTGGTTATTATCTTTGATTTGTAATAGGTATATAACTCAGATTCTGATCTTGATTTGATGTGTGATGATTACACAAATGTCGAATCAAATATGGTAAAATATTTACAATGTTATTTTAAATAGAATATTATACATGTGAATTTAATGAAAATGGACTGATCCAGTTGTTTTATTTTTCAGACGCCGTGCTCACAAGAAATTGAATCTCATCGTACTCCTGAGTCGGTTTTGTCCAAGAGACATGCTACTGATGAAAATGAATCTGATGGAATGGAACAAAGCTCAGTCAACAAGAAGTTCAAGGGGGTTAAGATTGAGATTTGACTCGACGTGCATTAATTTATTTTCTGCTTTGATAAAATTGGGTACTTGGGAATAATGATGTTGCATGATTTAAATTTTATTTTGGATTGAATAAGAAAGACAATTTATCATTTCAGTATAAATTTCATAAATACTTCGTTATGGAGTTTTTTCCATTTCTCTTTTTTTGTACGTCCAATGCACAGTGTTATCCAGGATAACTTATCCCTGTTTACTTTTTTAATTAATATCTAAAATCACATGAGTGTTTGAATTGTTTTATTTTTGACCTGCTATGGATATATCAGAACCCTTATAAACCGATTAAAACCAATTATGACCTGCTAAAACCTTGAGAGTTATTATATGCATTATGTTACTTGATGTTTATTGTGTCATTGAATTACATTGTAAGTTTGTAACTATACAAATCATACAAGTCATTTGTTTCTTTTATATTGAATTTTTTATAAAATATGATATGAACATCATACGATAGTATGTAATATGTATGTCTTGAAGAATTCTTGAAGCATTTGAATGCACTATTTGAAAGACTCTTATGTTCTACTACTTCGAAACACTTCTAATGATGGCAGCAACCATAAAGCTTCTCTAATATACGTACTATCCTTCCAACGTACCGTCTGGTCGAGGTTGGGGGGCCCTCAGAGATGTGGTGTCATCCTTTTTTTCTAATATAAGTAGTATATGACAAGGAACTCAAACATGGTATATTCCATCAATTGTGTACTTTTTACGGTAGTTGAGAAAAGATTCTAATAATATGTACTACTTCCCGTCACAATTTGATAGTTCTATTTAATATTCATCACACTTTTTTATTTGGATTGTTTTCAGTCCTATAACAAATCAAACCAAATCAAATGATTTTGAAAAAGATCAAATCAAATCGGATTTGATCAAAACAGATATTTTTTAGTCCAAGTAAAAACATATTCACATGGTCAACATAAATCATTATTAATCTTTTATTTTCGTTTATAAATATGTAAATTTTATTTATTACAAATATTTTGAGCGGTGACAACGATCAGCAGGATCGACCCTATATGTTTGAGAAATAAAATGTGCCTGCATTTTGAAAAATTGAAAAACTTTTTTGGTCTAAACTAACATGCATAGTAATAATAACCGTTCAGAAAAACCCTTTAAACATTTAAATAAACTATTAAACTTTCTTCTATCTAAATAAGTTATATTGTACCAAAGATTCACTATATTTTGGCTTGAGAATATGATGAAATTTTATGAGAACCTTCCACATTAAGTGTAGATTATATCAACAAAATTTCATCTTGAAATTAAATCAGGAATTCAGTTAAATAAATTATGGAAAATGACTGCGTTTTTCGTGTACATTCTGGAGCTGTTGTTTTTAAAAATTTATTCAACTGCCTTCCTTATTGAATTTTGAGCTGAAATTTAGTGGTAATAAACTAGACTTGATGAGGTGAATGCTCACAATATTTCATTAAAAAATATCACCGGGAAGTACCTGTGATAGGAATGTTCGAACGGGGTTTAACGTCACAACTACCTGAGATGATCATTACTCATTTATATATATATATATATATATATATATATATATATATATATATGTGTGTGTGTGTGTGTGTGTGTGTGTGTGTCTATATATATATATATGTGTGTGTGTGTGTGTGTGTGTGTGTTTGAAAAAGATCACCATACATAATATTTTTTGAATATATAAATGTTAGTAGTTTATTCCCTTATTAAAATTATTTATTACAAAATATTTATTTAGATAATATGAATGATAACTTCTACTACGTTACTATGTACAACAACATATTTTACTATGGGAGTACTGTTTACTATGTTAGATATGCCTTTTGGGTGTTTTTTAATAATAGTATAAAAAATATACTAAGAGTGAACTTATTAAATTTACTAAATTGACAGAAAAAATCTAAAAAGGTTAACAAATAAAGGTCTATCAATTAATACAAATAATAGCACTTTTACTATTACTTAATTTTTACTAGACATTTTCACTTAAGTAAATACAAAAAACCTATGCATCTTTTCATGTTGAGTGATGAATTTAATAAAATATACAATATTTAAATACTGAATTAGTAAACATGTTTTCTTTATGTGCATGTTAATTAAAGTAAAAAGCATTGCATGTGTAATTTGGTTGTGCTGAAATGTATATATTGTGGAATATTTTATATATTAGTTCAATCTTAATTAACGTACTAAAATATTTAAATGCACTACTGCAGATTTTGAACTGGATCAAGATAAAATTGAAAAGTACTGTTTGTTGGAGATTCAGAAGCTCTTGCAGTCAAGAGGTAGATTACTGCGTGATTTTGCTGGCATACCCTTGCTACCTGATGATGAAATGCCCTCGCTTGAAGAACTTCAAATTCATGAAGAGCTGCGGTACAATAAATCGTATCTGATTGAGGAGCATGCAAAGTTGTTGGCCGAGATGACAGATGAACAACGTGTTGTGTATGACAGGATAATGGAATCTGTAGATAGTAGAAACGGGAAATTCTACTTTTTATATGGCCACGGAGGAACTGGAAAAACATATCTATGGAGGACTTTGTCTGCGGCTGTGAGATCTCGCGGTGATATAGTTCTTAACGTGGCTTCAAGTGGTATAGCATCGCTTCTCTTGCCTGGAGGAAGGACCACACATTCGAGATTTGTGATTGCACTTAGTGTTGTAGAAGACTCCACGTGCAACATAAAACATGGTAGTCCGTTGGCTAAGCTGATAGAGTTATCTAAGTTGATTATATGGGGTCAGGCACCGATGATGCACCGACATTGTTTCGAAGCTCTTGACCAGAGTATGAGAGACGTGCTTCGTTACTCCAGCCACTGTGACGCTACCTTGCCTTTTGGTGGGAAGATGATTGTATTTGGTGGTGACTTTAGGCAAATTCTTCCTGTGATACCAAAAGGCACGAGACAAGACATTGTGCGCGCCGCACTTAACAGTTCATTCATGTGGTCACATTGTACTGTAGTGAGGCTTACTAAAAACATGAGGCTCACAAGGATGCTCGGCCAGCCTGATGGACCAACTATCCAATCTTTTGCGGAGTGGATTTTGAAGATTGGTGACGGAGCTTTTGCTGAAAATCAAGATGGTGAATCACTCATTGATAT
Organism: Cuscuta europaea; assembly: GCA_945859875.1. Lineage (NCBI taxonomy): Eukaryota > Viridiplantae > Streptophyta > Magnoliopsida > Solanales > Convolvulaceae > Cuscuta > Cuscuta europaea. The sequence goes on from CAMAPE010000021.1 coordinate 3,768,593, forward strand.
ACCAGACGATATGATGGCTCCAATGACGTCTGATCCTGTTGAATCTATAGTTCAAGCTATTTATCCTGATTTCTTAACCCAGGGTGATCCTATTAATTATCTTTATTCCAGGGCTATTCTTGCTCCAACCATAGATGAGGTTGATAAGGTCAACGATTACATGTTGAGCCAGATAGATTCAGAGTTAAAGACGTACCTAAGCTCAGATTGAGCTTCTTCATCTGACTCAGATAGTAATGATCTCTTGCATGAGATACATTCTCCTGAATTTCTTAATAGCATCAAATGTTCTGGCTTGCCGAGTCATGAGCTGAAGTTGAAAGTTGGAGTTCCTGTGATGCATATGAGGAATATAGATCATTCATCTGGATTGTGCAATGGCACACGGCTTCTGGTCACTAAACTTGGAGCTCATATTATTGAGGCTCAGATGATGCACGGAGAAAATGCCGGCGAAAAGTTTCTTATTCCCCGCCTTACTTTGACACCATCGGACATTAGTCTCCCATTCACTTTTCAGCGTAGACAATTTCCGTTAATGGTTAGCTATGCAATGACCATTAATAAGAGCCAGAGACAGTCATTGGAAAAGGTTGGCATCTTCCTCCGTCGTCCTGTTTTTACGCATGGACAGTTGTATGTGGCGGTCTCGAGAGTAACAAGTCCGTCTGGATTAAAGTTTGTTATATGTGACGATGAAGGGAAACCAACGAAGTCGGCGTTGAATGTTGTATACAAAGAAGTTTATACTAATTTATAGTTCCCTTGCTTCATGCATACATCCATACTCATTGCTACATATATCGCATCATGATTTGTACTTAACTTTGAGCATTGTTTTTTAATTTCGTATTAAATATGAATATTTATTTTATTTTATGCTTTAATTTGATTAATTTGTTTTAGTTTTTAATTTTATGTTTTGAGTTAGGTTGATTTATTATGAAATTCTTTGAGTTTATGTATGTTTGATCCAAACATCTTCACTCCCGTGCGTAGCACGGGTGGAATTACTAGTGTTCATTGAGCACCAAACCTCATTTATTGAGATGAAAATCAAGCTTTCTGTTAAATGAGTATACCATTATTACCAAATGGGCATGCATAACTTACGAAATGAGTATAAAAAAATTTAAAAAAGCATTTTTGTGTGCTCATTCAATTTGGACGTTATACTCATTTGAATTTAACATAAAACTCATTTCTATTGTGCTCAATATGTGTTCAAATTTCATTTGTGTATTGATATGACATATGAATACACGAATTTTCATTTGGCTCTTTTGATCGATCTTTCTTCCTAAATCTTATTTCTCCTAGCTCGGATTTTCCTCCTCTTTCTTTTCCACCGATTGGATTTGGAAGATTTGGGTTTTTAAGATGGAAAACGACGGATTTCTGAAGATTTGTGCGCAGCAATTTACTATTCACAGTTTTGATTTTATGGTCTTTAATCCAAAATTTGACGGTTGTTGTTGGAATCAAAGAGTGCTGTGGGGGTCGCCACCTCTAGGCGCACCTCCCCAGCCCTTTTCCGGTGGCCGGAGGTGCTGTTTGGCCGGAGTTAGCAAAGAGCAGTTGTGCCCACCACTGTTCAGAGCAGTCTGGTTTTTTGTTCGTATCTCCCAAACGACATGTTTAAATCAAATTCTGAGAGTTGTTCTGGACTCGTCTTGCTGAGGCGAAGCTTTTGACACCGGTTTCGTCCAATTTGAGTAAGTTTTTCGTTTTCCCCAATTTGAAGCCATCCTTCGAGCGGAGAACAAGGCAGACACGCTAGCGGACTCTAACTCCATGAAAGAAGCAACGGAAGCTTGAATCATCGGACAGAGAAGTTGATAATAATTTCAAAAATACTCGGATGTACGGTGAGGACCGTACATCCGCGTGTACGGTATAATTTGACATCAAAATTAGTGATGAGGTGAGGGAGGTAACAAAAATGTGCCAAGAACTCAAGCGTTGGCCGGAAAAGTAATTGATTCTTAACGTAACGCCTTTGAAGACACTTCCATATATCCACTAATTAATTGGACGTGAAGCTATAGCCGCCGGCTGGAACACGTACGTACTCATGGCCCTTGAAGCTTGGAATATTCGTTTCCAACCCTCTTTCTATTATACTGTATTCCTCTACGCCGGTTACTTATACCAACTATTCTCGCTTAATTGCCCGATTAATTAATAATAAAAATCTAAATTCTCCGATGTCGGTGCTTGCATGGTTCGCCGTAGTCTTTTTTACGGCGATCAACTCCCACGGGCTCAATGTCAACCAACTTCCATCCGCACGACGCTCTTTGCTGTCTTCCACCAAGTAATAATTAATTAAGCTGGAGTATTTCATATTTTCAATTTCTCACTTTTTTTAAAAAAAATACATTAGTTATTGATGTGCTTTGGAAATATGAATTGATGATTGAAGCGCTTTAGAAATTTGTACCATACATCTTTACTTTATTTCTATTACATATTGAGATTCAAAGTGTTGCATGCAATGAATAAAAGTTGCATATTCGAATTCAAAGAGTTGCATTCAGATTTTTTTATTATCAAAATGCCACCATGTGATTCCAACCTTTAGATCAACTCATCGGATGACCAAAATGAATTTGTAATTTGTAAATTATGAGGTGTTTGATTTTGATCTCTTATCTATCAATATGTATCTGGTTAGGATGTTTTCTTTTGGATTGTTTTCAATCCCAGACCAGACCATATCAGACCAGACTTAAACAGAACAGATAAGACCAAACTTAAATAGACCATACCAGACTTCCATAGTTATAAAATACATTGAGACCAGATATTTACCAGACTACACCATTTCACAACAGACAATTACTAATGATGATCATTGTTAATCGTCAAAGTTGTGTATTCACTAGTTTCACTTTATTAAAAAAATAATGAATAAAATAAAGAAAAATATATATGAGAAAAAGGTAAAATTGTCCTCTACAGAAACATAATCTAATTTAGCTAGAAAAGTATCTTCAACCTTATTTTTTTTTATTACATACTCCCCCCGTCCCTTAAAACTTTGACAACTTTCCTTTTTTGGATGTCCCATTAACTTTGCCACTTTCCCTTTTAAGTAAAGAATTTGTGGTTCCAGTTAATTATCTCTCCTCTGCACAAACCTCAACCACACAATTTTTACTTTATTAATTCCCGTGCCGGTCAAACTTGGCAAAGTTTTAAGGGACGGAGATAGTAATTCAGTGTGTCAAATTAAAAGTTAAGTGTTTACTGAAAAAGTTGATTGATATGATAAATAAGTTACTGAAAAATGGAGTCACGTGCTCTTAAATGACAAAGGGAGTGAATTGTCATTTAATTGACGTGCAACGTAACTGTGTAATTAAGGACATTATAATCAAATAATCAATTAGTTATTCCGTCTCAATTGATTTACAATTTGCCATTAAGGTTACTATCAATAAAATTAAATCATAGTAGACAGTTAAATAAGTTTTACGGAGTATTAATTAAAATTTGTATATTCAAAAACTACAATGAAACTTGTACAAAGTCGCAAAATCTAAATTAAAATATAACAAAAATTGATATGCTAAATAAGTAAATAAAATGATTTTGTATTGAACGAGAAAAGCGGGCTTCGCAAATTAGTGTGGGGGTACTATCCAATTTTATAGAAACATAATGATGGTACCATGGATCGCAACCATGACCCAAGAATAAACTAAATGAAACTCATTACTCGGGAACAACGATTCAAGCCCATTAGTCGCGATTAATAATTAATAATAACCGCTGGGCCTAACCAGGAACTCGACCCGCAAAAGGAACACACAACCAGGCCGGTCTGGACAGCAGACCTCGAGCCTGTGCCAGATTCCAACATGGCTAGATTCATCCTAGGGCTTATGTGGCAGGCTATCAGTCAAGCATAGCTATTTGACAGTGGCAGGAAACTAACGGAAGAGACGTTACAAGACTCCTATCATAACTAAATGTATTAAATGTATCGGTTTTCTCTCCTAGACGTCTGTAACCTTGAGTCTATAAATACTTCATGTACATACCCTAAAAGGGATCTGCATCTGGAATAATAATAATGCCTTACGTTGCCTAAAAATCCCTACTTTTCGTAGATTAGCTCTCGTAGTTGGAATTAAACTCCATCATCCGGTGCTCTCGTTGAGAGCCGATTTACGATGAAAACGATAGTTGGATCACATAGTCACAACCGTGTTGACTGTAACCAAGACGATGCTAGAATGAACCAAGTTGTGGTCGAGGATGAAGGTTCTCGTTCGTGACGAAGCGATTCCCGGAGGAGGAATGACAATTCTTAACCCAGGCAATCTGAGGAATCATATCCCCGGTGTTGGAAGTTCCAGGCATCCAACAACACGTCCATCACAGTTCTGAACGCCGGCCACCGGGATTCACGTTCAAGGCGTGGACCTTGCACAAGCGTTGGCTAGCCTGGTGACTTTTCAAAGAGCTATGGAAACCCTGACCACAGCCTTCCAGGGAATCGTTCCCAATACTAATGAGAGGCTACCTTCTCCCCGTCGTGCGCCATCGGTGCCTCATCGGGAGGACGAGGAGACGGTGTCTACGCACCATTAGAGGAATTCATCTCGAGTAAGGTCTCAGAGGTCCCATCACTCCAGACAGACCCCAAAGGCATCGGTGATGGATCATATTGAGGAACGAAGGGCTTTCATGCATGACAGACTCTCCTCGAAGGTAGAGAGAGGAGAAGAAGCCTCATCAGCAACTGTTTCCCCCCACCATCGCAATGCGCGTGGGGAGATCTTATGCATGAGGTTCTTGGACATCGGCGGGCACATAGAGTTTTCCCCACTAACACATCTAGTAAGGTCAGTTCTGGATTAAGCAGCGAAGCAGGGATTGGTAACATTGCCCGATAATATAAGATTTAGGTTATTTTTGAAATAAAAAATTAAAACTGAAAAGGTGAAAGTATTTACATGTAAAGTAAATAAGTAAGAGATATAAATGAAATGCATATAGCTAAAGTGCACCTAACGGGATATTTCCACTTTATTTTATAGAGAAGAGTAAAAAAAACATAGGAGTAAAATGCTTGGCCCGACAAAATCTCAAGCTGACACTCTCTTCAGTAAGAAGAGACCAGAAGATGGCCAGGAGCTGCTACGTGAAGGCTTGTAAGGCCCACAGAAGGAACAATGTTAGAATAAACATCATCGAGCAAGACTTGTCGAAATATGAGGAAGGGTAGTTTAGAGCCCAGCCTGTCTCAGAGCTCGAGGAGGTCGGCGTCGATCCGTCTAGGCCGGAGCGCCGAATCAAGATCGGAGCAGGATTGTCGATCGACCTGAGCGCATTATAACCACATTAAATGCAAAGGGGCGCCATAAGTTAGAAAAGGAAAATTCAAATTCGAAAAGCTTGTTACTCTCCTAAAATTAAGCCCAGGTAAATTTTAGAGAGTAGGGGGCTCGTGATGGTACCATGGATCGCAACCATGACCCAAGAATGAATTAAATGAAGCTCATTACACCGGAAGAGCGAATCAAGCCCATTAATCGGGATGAATAATTAATAATAGCCGCTGGGCCTAACAGGGACCTCGACCCGTGAAAGGAACCCACAACTAGGCCAGGTCTAGACAACATTCCTGAGCTTGGGCGGGATTGTAGCGAGGTTGGACTAATACTAGGGCTTACGTGACAACTATCTATTGAGCATAGCTATCGGGCAACGGTAGGAAACTAACGGAAGAGACGTGGACCCGAGGGAGTAATGATTGTGAAATAATTGGAATGTTACAATAGTCCTATCATAACTAAATGTATCAAATGTATCGGTTTTCTCTCCTCACGCTACTGTAGCTCTGGTCTATAAATACTTCTTGTACTTACCCTAAAAGGAATCCGCCTCTGGAATAATAATACTGCCTTGCGCTGCTTAAATTTCAATACTTTTCGTAGATGATCACTCGTAGTTGGAATTAAACTCCATCATCCGTAAAAATTACTACCTCGATCTCAAAATGATTAGCCAAATCCAAAACTTTGACCAATAATATATATTTATTGGAAATTATTTACTCCCTCCGTCCCTTATAACTTTGCCAACTTTCCTTTTTCGGTTGTCCCAAAAACTTTGCCACTTTCCCTTTTAATCAATCAATTTGTGGCTCCAGTTATTTCTCTCTCCTCTTCACAAATCTCTACCGCACAGTTTTTACTTTATTATTCTACGTGCCGGTCAAACTTGACAATCCTTTTAGGGACGGAGGGAGTATAATATAAAAATTGTATGAAAATGTTATTTGTTAAAAGTATTTTCATAAAAGTATAAAATTTATAACTTTCATCATATTATATTATTCAAAACCACGGTCCAAATTTTGAGATTTGGCTAATCATTTTGGGACTGATGTAGTATTATTTTAAAACACTTGAAGGTTGTTTGATGACCCTATTTTCGATTTATCAGGCTTATCGACCATTTTTTTCTCTAAACATGTAACTTTTGATTTTGCGCCCTGAATTATATAATAATAAGAAAAGGTAAGATTGAAGTTACTTTTCTGCCCGTGTTGGTTAACGATACTGTAGAGAATCATTTTAGCTATTCTTCATATAATTTTTTGTTTATTTTATTAATAAAATATATTTGAAGTATAACTTTTTTCATAAATCAACGGAATCTGTTAATCCAACCACTTCAGTCAAAACTTCATAAATTTCGTTAGAATCAACCAATACAGCCGATTTTCAAATGGGCTCTCAATTTAGCTTTTCCACCCAAGAAGGACAAACTTTCAAAGCTTATGCAAACACCCCATGAGAGATTAAACCATGTACGCCCTATTAAAAGTGGAAAAGAGGATGTAGGAGGTTAAAGTAGAAGTGGGTCAAGCGGAGTGGAAAAGGAAAAAAGAAAGAAAAAAAGACATCCGTATGTTTTCTTTTGATGTGGACATCTTTATTTGTTCTCCAAATTTTTCAAAAAATATATCAAAATTCAAATTCTTTTATGATTTTTCATATGACATCAATTTTACATATAAAAACATATTTTTTATTGAAACACAAATTTGAAATCCGTGAAACCTCCAAAAATAACCGAATATTACATGAACTTATATTTTTTATTAAAACTAAAAAATGTTAAAAAAAATATTGAAATTAATTTATTTTATATCGAAATGTGGTTTTTTTATTTCATAATTATTTAGGGAAAAAATTAAAAGAAAAACATTAATTATAATAAATTAATTAATGTATTACTAAATTGATATGTAAAAAGATATACAAAATGTATTTTATTGACAGTGCTGAAATGAAGAGAAAAATAACATTGTAAGATTTTACACTATTTTTTATATGGATTTTACCTACAGGTCTACCACTACAACACAAATATTAAAGGTACCCCAAAATGTACCTCAGTTTTACCCGAATCCTTTAATGTGTAGTCATAAATTAGGCAATTCATTTACGTGGGACACCACTTAAATGAATTGACCCATTTGTTGTTCCAAAAAAAGGTGGAATCTCCCACCGCAGAATGACAATAGGCCCATGCACCGGTGCGCACCAGAGGCTCAACCTTATTTCAGGTTCTGTGACCTCTACCCGGTCACTGCGGGGATTCGAACCTTGGTTCATTGTTCCAAATTTCCCACCACTCGACCAACTGAACTACCCGTGCGGATATGAATTGGCCCATTTGTAATCATACATTAGGGGTTGGGGTAAATTTGGTTACATTTTGGGGTAGCTCCGGTAAACTCACCGCTACAGATGGTCTAACTTGATATGAAAACTTTTCTGTCGCTAGGAAATCCGAAACTGCGCTAGTTGCTGCCCTGGATGGAACAATTCATCTGTTTGACCTGAGCACCAAAAGGCCACTCTGGTCATTTACATCTGGTCCGCCAATTTATTGTGCATATCAGGCTCATGATGACAAGGAAAGTACATCTGGCATAGGCAATGGTTATTTTATTGATACTGGAACCGGGGATGACTGGGAACTATATGCACACAACGGTCTGGGAAAATTGGTATCGTCTTCTATGGATCTCTCCAAATATTATAATCCATGCGTCCATGAAAATCTTCTCAATATAGGAGTAAATTTAAACATAATCGCATAAATAAGAGTAAAACTTAAAACTTCCTTCAATAGAAGTACATTAATTTTGTACCCTTAATATCAATAACCTAGTTAATTCTAAAATATGACTTATTTAATCATAACCTAGTTAATTTATGACTTATTCGATAATAATAATTTATTTTTTTTTTTTCAAAAAATAAAAAAAAAATATTTTTTTAAAAAATAAAAAACTCAACAAAATAAAATAAAATTCACCACCGCCTTTGCCGCCTCAGCACCACCACCTCCAGTCACCAGGGTAAAAAAATGCCAAGTTCATTACGAATGCCATATTTATGGCAGAAAACAATGAAACTGTTGGCATTCGCAAAGAGAAATATGTCATATTTTTGGCATTTTCAGAAAAAATACAGTTTTTAGGAAAAATGGAATTTTTTCACCGCCCGAAGGTGGTGGTGCAGGGAGGTAGTACAAGCGGTGGGAAAGGCATCCATATTTTTTTAATTTTTTTATGGAGTTTTACTATTTTTTATTAATTTTTTTTAAAATAAAAAATAAATTTGTTTTTTTAATTTTATTAATATTTTATAAAAATTTTAATTATTTTTCTACGATTTTTTGAATTTTTTCCGAATTTATTATGAATTAAACATTTCATTAAAAGTTGTTTGAGCTTGGGTAGGGGTATACTTGTCCAAACACTAAAGTTACTCCTATTCAAAAATGGTACTCCTATTTTTGCATTTTGCTTATGTTTTGCTCCTATTTGGGGAATTCTCTCTTTTTTTGTCGTTCCAAAAAATTCTTCTCACTTACCATTTTTGGACAATTTGTGTGATTCACATTTATTTCACATTTTTCTTACACAACCACAATCATACATTTCAACTTTATTCTACTTTCTTAATATGCGTGCCAAGTCAAACCGGGAAGGATTTTCAGTGACGGAGGGAGTATTTATTTTTTCTTTTTTCGTTCGTTCCAATATAATTTCTTCTTTTTCATTTTGCCAAAGAATAAGTTTTATACGGAGTAGTATTTGTTCTCACTTTCATTCTTTTCTGCACAACTATAAACCATATATTTCCCAATTTCTTAATCTGTGTGCTAGGTTTGACTAGAAGTTGATATTGGGACGGAAGGAGTATTTCTTAAAATAAAATTCACTAAATCCGTTAAATCTATTAGTACATTTGTCCCATAGTGGTTGTCTGATTTCAATTCGACATGATTATTAACAAAGTGATTGAAAATTAAAAGTTGTTAAGATTTGAGTAGAATGAAGTGAAGTGATATGGACCGCAAATTTCATACAAAAAAGGAAACATGACATCCATTTTGGTACAACCCAAAAAAGAAAGTAAAACAATCAAAATGTGACGAAGAGAGTAAAATTTACGAAATTCTCATCAAAGTATTTGCATTAGCTTAATCTGGTGAATTATGAAATTTTTTTATTTAAATATATTCTATTAAAAAATTAAGAAAAAAGTCACATGAAAATAGATAAAACAATGATCTATATTAACTTCAAACAATTCAATCAAAAACAACAACTTCAACGCGCAAAGTTAAATATACAGAGTACGTGTTTGCTAAAAAAGGGTTGGTAAAGACAATATCGAGAATAGGAGTTACCAAATCGGCTCTTAAAGGCTTAAACCATCAAATCATTGACTACACACTATGGCTATCAGCATCTCTGCACCGTCTAAGAACTTAAATGTAGATTGTGTCAATATATAAAGAGTATATACACTCCGTTGATACTAGGGATGGACCCGGGCCGGTCCGGTTCCGGTTCCGGGACGGGCCCGGACGGGTTTTTTTTTGTAGAAACATGGGCCCGGAACCGGCCCGGGGTGATACCGGGTCCGGTCCGGATCGGGCCTATCCGGCCGGGTAGTGGGCCGGTTCGGGCCGGGTCCAGGCTATTTAATTTTTTTAAAATATTAAATCAAGATTAGTTGGACATAAAAAATTTAAAATATATTTATTTGAAATATGTAGTACAATTGGAAATTGAGCAAAAATTAAAATATGAAATACACTCTTTAATAAATAAGAATCAATCGGAATTTCCGCCATCTTTGGTTGTTTCTTCCATAAAGTGGCGGATGGGTTCAATGCTAATTTCTTGAGTTCTACGTTTGGCCTTCAACCAATCGTGGAAGCAAACAAGCGTCTCAAGAGAGTTTGCGCTCAATCTCGTTCTATAATCTGTTAGGACGTTGCCGGCCGCACTAAACTCTTGTTCCACAGCAACTGTTGATACCGACATTGCTAGCACTTGCTTAGCCATCTTTGATAAGATCGGGAACGTTCTCTCTTTTTCCTTCCACCACTGAAAAACGTCAAAGTCATCCCCTTCTTCATACTCACCAGGAAATGTTAGATACAAAGAAAGCTCGTTGATCGAGCTTTGTTCATTAACCGGAGTTCATTTACTTTTTTCATAAGATTGCCAAATGCAAATTTCAAAATTGATTTTCCTTTAGATGAAGAAGATGTTCGTGGCAGAGAGGGGTGCGTTACCATATTGTGCACGAAACTCATTAAATAATTGATATAATAAATTACTAACCTCTTGAAATTGTTGTTTCGGGTCTATAGCCTTCTCGTCGTACATAGGCAATGGATCAAAAAAAGAAGCATAATAGTAATCTAAACATTGCTCCAAAGAAGCAAGTCTAAAACGAGGATCAAGAATAAATGCAATACTATATATATGCGGAATATAGGAATAATATTTTAAAAACTTTTGTTTCATGAAGTCACAAAAATAACTAACGTAAGCGGCATCAGCAAATTCACAAAAAGCGCCGGCGAGATTAACAGCTTCAACAAAAAATTGGTTTGCGGTAGGTTTATAAACATGACTAAAAGTTTGAGTTGCATTATTAAAATACACCAAAACATTCAAAACTTTTTCACAAGTGTCGATGTCGGTCGAGTTTATAATATAGTTAGCATATTCTTTTTTAATTGTTTTGCGACTATAGTTTCGAAATTGGGGATTTAAAGAACCTTGAGCATATTCTTTTAAAGCAAGACTTTCAGAAAAAATAAAAGACAAATTTTCTTCAACAATTAAATGAGACATACCAGTCAAATGTCTTTGATCATCATAGGAGAAATTACCAAAGGTTTGGCCAGTTGCAAACCTTGAAAGTTGTGTTTGCCTTCCCTTGCCTTTGTCCGATTTCGCGTATTCCGCCGGGTGCTTGGCTTTAAGATGCCTTATGGCGCTCCCGTACCCTCCAGAAATTCCCAAGTTATACTTTTCGTTGCAATGCTTGCAAGTGGCATACCATATCTCGGTTTCGAGGTCTTTAACTTTTGTAAAATTTGTCTTAAAGACACATTCAGATTTCCCATCGGCTTGGAAAGAAGTAGCCACTTCCGCTTCCTCTTCAATTCCTCATCGTCCGGTGTGCCATGAACCTCGTCCTCGACCGTTCGTGGATCCCTCTCCTCCGCATCATCATCCTCGAGCTCTTCTTCGTCAATGGTTTGTGGGATGTCTTGTTGATGAAAAAAACCTCCTTGATTTTGTTGCAATAGTTGTTCTAGTTGCTCATCGGACATCGCATCCCCATATCTTTGGTTGTAATCCGCATCAAAACCATCTCGGGTTTGAGATGAAGACCCCGCCCCTCCCTTACCTTTGCGTGACCTTGGATGATTCCTCGCAATCTCCTTTGTTCGATTGCGGCGGAGGTTACCCATATCTACAGAAGCTCTACCACGCTCCATATTAAAAATATAACAAATATTAAATTTGAAGTACAATTAAACAATTAACTTCGAGTTAACTAGTTTACCAATTAACTAAAACTCGAACTATTTGTTTTACAATGTAACAACTTTATTTAACAAGTTTAACAATTAACTAGTTTTTATAGGAGAATAATAAATGTAACAATTAACTACTATGATAAGAGATTAATAAATGTAACAATTAACTAGTTTAACAATTAAACAATTAATTTCGAATTAACTAGTTTACCAATTAACTAATAAATGTAACAATTAACTACTATGATAGGAGAATAATAAATGTAACAATTAACTACTTTTATAGCAATGAACTAATATTAAAATGATAAGTGAAACAATTAACTAGTTTTATATTAATAAAGAATGTATGAGTGTGTAAACTAAATTAATGGGAGTGTGAGAGTGTATAAGCAATTGGATAAGTAGATAATAAGTGTATAAGTAGATATACTTAATATATATATATTTATAAGTAGATAATAAGTAGATTAACTAGTAATATATAATATTATGTTTATAGTATATATAATACTCCGTATAAGTATATTACTATAAGATTAGTAATACACTTATATATAATACTTTAATATATATAAGTATATATTAAGTATATCTAAAATGTAAATATAAGTAAATAAATTAGAGATAATTATATATGTAATATGTACTATGTAAATATAAGTAAATAAATATAAGTAACAATAATATAATAATTAGATATTAATATAAGTAGATAATAAATATAATATATGTAGTTATAAATTTGAGAAGATGAAGATGGAGAAGATTAGTAGAGAATAGATATTAGAGAGTAGGAATATTTGAAGAAGATGTGTAGTAAATTGTATAGAAAAAATGGAGTATTTATAGATTTTTTGTACCCCACACCCCCTAACCCACCCCGGGACCCCCTGGAAGGCTCCCAACGGTTATATAGCCGTTTGTGTTCAATTACAACGGCTCTAAGGCCTGTTTGGATGGTCAAAAGTTTTTTTTTTAAAAAAAATAGCCGTTGGCCCGGCCCGGGCCCGAACCGGCCGGGCCGGGCCGCCTATTTCATGAACCGTGCCCGAACCGCTCCCCTCCCCCGGGCCAGGTCAAAGCCCGAACCTCCCATTCCTTAACCGGGCCGGGCCGGGCCCGCACAGTGGCGTGCCGGGCCGGTTTGGTCCATCCCTAGTTGATACCATCTCCCATCGCATTCCAGTTTAACATCAAATCATCAAATCATCCATTTATTAGTTTAACAAAACCTTAAATAAATTATTCCATAGTTTAAATAATAGTTTTCTTTGATTTTTTCTTGAATAATTATGAAATTAAAAAATACACATTTTGATGTTGAAAAATCAAAATTTCATTATTTGTTTTCTACTTTTTTCGGTTTTAATAAAAAATGTAATGTGCTCATGTAAAATTGGGTAATTTGTGAAATCAACATGTATTAAAAATATATGTTTCGTTTTTTGGGCCTAAAAACTCCAAGAGTTAAAATTTCAGGTTTTTTAAACTTTATACCATGTAGCACTGATACGAGAACGCTGAAACGCGAAAACAGGTAAGAGGATATGGTAAAGCAAAAAAATAGGATACAAATATGGAGCTATATTTATAAATATTAAAAGTTTTGGGGTGTATTTATAATCATACTACGTATTAATCATCTTGCACTACAAATGGTGTAATACACTAGTACTCATAAAATCTAGACCCACTTTAGGACTCAAATTTTGACAATTATGCAATATGGATCCAATTCAGTCCTTATGCTCCGAAAATACTCTTGTTGATTATAACCACCACATACATCCGAGGACTGAATTGCATAATGGAGGATCAAATTGACCGCAAATGAAAGTTGATGACCAAATCAAGTAACAATATGTAATCAGGCATTAACTCTTATATAAATGAATTGCAACTTGATTTAGGCCTTGTTTGGGTAATGGCTGATCAGCCATTTTTTAACTTCTTTGACCATCTTTAATGAATTTGATTGGATAAACGGCTGAAATTAGTGTTTGGTAAATAACTGGTTGACTTAGCTTAGCCAATAACTAAAACGCTGGAGGGTTTAGTTTCGGCACTGTGTCTTTCCGGACCTTTGATCTCGCATGCGTATCTTATGTGGTCGAATTAACTCAAAAACTATGACACTCATTCCAGAATGTTGTACTCTGTATTTCTTAAGCACTTGCTCTCCATTTGTTGATTAACCATCGGCCAATTCATTAAAGGGATAATTCTCTAAACGGGACTAACTAAAAGCTATAATGCATGAATAGGAGTAGTAGTATTAAATTCCCTGAATAGGACTGATTAGTATGTCTATGCCAATTCTACCCTTAGCATATTTTAATATTTAAAAATTTACTTTTTGCTTATTAAAAAAATCATAAAAATAAAAATAAAAATATTGGCACCTTCTAGCGAAGCTGAGGCCTCTCAGCATCATCATTGATGGCGACGGGAAAAAATGCCAATTTTTTTTCCGGACTGTATTAATGGCATTTTCAAACTAAAATGTGGCATGTTTGAAGAGTAATATGCAATTTTAATGGCATTTTGAGAATAGAATTTGGCATTTTTAATAAACAAATTAAGAAGCAACCTAGCATCTCAGGTTGTTCTGTTATTTCACGAAGGCATCATCATTGTTGAAACCTCCGGAGCTATCACCGTGTGGCTATCGACTGGCAGTCTGGCACTCATTCTGCTAGCAACACATCTCTGCCGGAAAAGGCTAAATCTGACGCCAGGGCCAAAATCATGGCCGCTCGTCGGAAACAAAAGAGGGAGAACCAGAGAAGAGGATGGCCGACCACCGCAACTTCACATCGATCGAAGACCTACACTACTCTCCTGCTATCTGAATCGCGGATGTAGTGTCTGTCTGAGTTTTCTATCTTCTGCTTGAAACGGAGATAACATGATAAAAATGGCAGATGAATAAAATATACTCCTATTTAGGATTAAAAAGAACCGTAATCCTATTTTAGTAAACGGAGTAAATTTTACTCCTATTGGTAACCATTTTCCCTTCATTAAAACATGAGTGGGAATTCATCAATTACGCATATTTATTAAATAAATAATTTTTTTGTCCCGGTAGGTAAAACACCTTATGGTGGGACAAATGCCGGGGAATATTTGCAGATGTATAAATAAATGGATATTCAATAAGAATATGCTCCATTTAAAGACTGAGTATAATGTAGAACATTTAAACATGTTTGATGGACACAAACTTGAAAAAAGATTTAAGATAATTGCAAAAAAAAAACTTGAAAAAAAGATGCATTTCCTTTTTCACATTGTCAATTGACTGAACCTATGGTGTGTGTGGTGTATTTAGAAACTCAAAAAGAGCATTGAAGTTTATGTTAGTGCAACACCTCAAATAGCAGAAGATGGGGGAGTTGTTTTAGGGTCTAGAAGAAGCAGCGTATTCCAAGTTGAAACAAAAACTGGAAGCCTAATTTCCTCATATACAACAATGCTGCCTGATTACCCAGCAAATGAGAAGCAGGGGCTGGCCGGCAGATCTGTGAATCTGAAATCAGCACTGTATATTACAAGGACTGATTATTCTTTGACGTCATTTGCCCTAAACTCGACGAATAAAGTTGTGTGGAATGTGTCAGTTGCTGAAATTGGGGCAGCTTTTCTTTGCCAAGGTTTTGATGATACGCATTTCGACATGCCATTGCCATGCAACTCATGGGCTCCAGTTCGTCGCTTTCGTGGTCACAATTTACTACAATGTCTCTCCACTCCCAATTGCTTGCTTAACCCTCACATCATACCACCGCCATCTAATCTCAATCTTTTATATTCAAACAATCATCGTGAAGATGGACCAAGGATCAAAGGCATTAGCAAACTTATTATTTATAATGAAAGATTCAGCGTGTTCGTTTTAATTGTTTTTGCTGCTATGCTTGTGGGAACCATTTTCCAGCATCATATACCTCCCCAAAAGAAGAAATCAAACAAGTCTGCAAAGGACGCATCAGACATTGAGACTGGTGACAAAATGTTGTTGAACCTCCTCAACCATCCAACTTCACACAATGAAGATGGCCGGACAATTGGTAAATTATTTGTCTTCGATAAGGAGATTGCTAAAGGGAGCAATGGGACGATTGTTCTCGAGGGCATCTATCAAGGCCGTCCGGTTGCTGTGAAGCGTCTAGTCAGGGCCCACCATGATATTGCTTTTAAAGAAATGCAGAATCTCATTGCATCTGATCAACATCCAAATATTGTTAGATGGTACGGAGTGGAGCAAGACCAAGATTTTGTTTATATGGCATTGGAGCGCTGCATTTGCAGTTTGGATGACCTTATCCAGATCTGCTCGGTCTCTTCAGAAAATGATGATGATACTAAAAGGATTATGGATCCTGCATCTATGCGGTATAGGATTCGCTTCGATTCTTTGAAACTTGATATGCAGGGTATAAAGTTGTGCAAGGAAAACGGCTATCCTTCGACGACATTACTCAAGCTGATGAGGTCAGTATGCATGCTTGAGGCTGAAATTATACTTTTTGGGCCACCAATATCAAATTATGCAGCAAACCACTGTTTTTTGTGCTATCAAGTGATAGATAATTAGATAGTAGGTCCACTCACTTTTCATTTTCTTTTCTCATTTTCCGTAAGACTATATTTGGTTCCCAAAAGTTGTAGGGAAGATAGGTTGCATGAGTTTGATTTTACCGTTGGAAATATGCAGCCAACACAGATTTGATTTAAACTTTTTTTTTACATAAATCTAAATTTCTCAGTCTTTATGTAATAACAATAAGTATAATGGGTTTGAACAACTATGCACAATTGATTTATGGATTCACATCAATGTTTTCTTTCCCAACCTCCCTCCCTCCAAATCTCCCTTCTATTCTCCTCTCAATTCTCTTTCCCTACAATTTCAGGGCTCCAAATGAACCTTGAGTGGACCTCAAACTGCACCTTCTTTCTCAGCGATGAAAACCTAATAGTCTGATTTCAATTTGGTGTGATACTAATCATTCCTAGCCATGTGCACTGCAAAGTTGTGATTTCCGTGCAAACTTAGAGAAGCATTAAGATTTTGAGGGTATCCACTTTTTTTTGGAATTTGCCTGATTATGTATTTTATTCCCACTTTGACACAGGGATGTGGTCTGTGGGCTGATCCATCTACACGAGTTAGGAATTATTCATCGAGATCTAAAGCCCCAAAACGTCTTGATAACTAAGGAAAGAGTATTGTGTGCTAAAGTATCAGATATGGGTATAAGCAAGCGCCTTATTGAGGATATGTCTTCGTTAGGTCATCATGCAACAGGTAATTTACTACTTACCTGGCTTTTTCACTAGCTAAGCATGTGATCTACTTTGAATTGGTTCTCACGTTTCACATAACTTCTCTCTCAATGTAGTTCTGTTTGATTAAATAAAGCTAAAATTTTCATGTAGTTTATCAAAAAGTTGCCAAAAGAGAGTCACATACAAGTTATTTATGATAAATTTAGTTAAATAAAGAAATATAGTTAAAAGTATAAGTATGATTCATGCAATATGACAGCTGTAGCTCAACAAAATTTAATGGTTGTATGTTGCTCAAGCATGGGTTTATGGGACGGAAGTAGCAAGCCCACGACAACAACAAGCCTTAATTCCAAAAGAATTTGGGGTCGGCTAACATGAATCGATCTATGATATCGATGTCAAACAGAGAAGACATACAAAAAGGGAAGAATAAAAAAAAGTAAGATAAAACGGATAAAATAAAGATAAATAAATATAAGATAACTATCACATAAGAATATAAGAAAGATCAAAGATAAAAAGATAAGAGCACAAAAAAGCTGTCAAATAAAAATAACATAAGAATATAAAAAGATAAAGAAGACAAACAACAAAAGAAAAGAGAGAGGAAAGCTAGAAAATACATCAATCATCCACACGGATGTGCGCCCTCCACTTTGCTCTCTCCAAAGTCATACTCTCATCCAACTCAAGAAGACGCAGATCAGTTCTGATTCCTCTAATCCAAGTCTGTTTGGGTCTTCCCCTCTCTCTCTTTCCCGCCTCTTCTCCCCACCCCTCAAGTCATCTAACAGGTGCACCACTCGGTCTTTTATGCACATGCCCAAACCATCGCAAACGAGACTCCTGCATCTTATCTTCTATAGATGCTACTCCAATCTTTTGTCCGGTTATCTCATTTCTCAAGCGGTCTTCTCCAGTATGTCCACACATCCAACGCAACATACGCATCTCTGCCACACTCATGTTTTGGATGTGGCATTCCTTCACCACCCAACACTCTACGCCATACATTAATGCAGACCTAGTTGTTGTTCGATAAAATTTACCTTTCAGTCTAGTCGGCATACCTCGATTGCATAGAAATTCTGATGCACTCTTCTATTTCATCCACCCAGCTCTGATTCTATGCCATACATCTCGATCTAATTCACCATCCTTTTGAATTATGGAGCCCAAATAACGAAACATATCACACACCGATATCTCCTTACCATCGAGAGTTATCCCACTGTTGCTACTACTTATACCTCCACCAAACTTTCACTCCATATACTCAGTCTTGTTTCGGCTCAGTCTGAAACTCTTGATCTCCAATGTTTGTTGCCATACTTCCAACTTTGCTTTAACACCGGATTACGTCTCATCAATCATTACAATATCGTCTGCAAACATCATGCACCACGGTACATCTTCTTGAATTGACTTCGTAAGTTCATCCATGACTATAACAAATAATCATGGAAAAGCCCACCGTCCTTAAAAAAGGATCCTTGCAAAAGCTTTTTGAGATGAAAAAGGTCTGATTTTATGGGTTAACTTTGATTTGTAAGTAAAATCCATGTAAAGCAAAGTGGCAAGTTGGTTTTGTCATTCACTTGAAATAACATGGAAATGAGTTGGGGTATAAGTGACCATTCATAATTTCAAAAGCTTGTATCTTGATTGAGTTGGCTAAAATAAAAGATTGGATCTTACTCAAATGAGTTTTTTTTGGGCATGGAGAGGGTATTTGCTAACTGAACTATGGTTTAATCCTTGTGTGTGCATTTTTTGCAGGTTACGGAAGTTCAGGATGGCAAGCTCCAGAACTGCTTCTTCAAGGGCGTCAAACACGTGCATTAGATTTATTTAGTTTGGGCTGTGTTCTATTTCATTGTATAACTGGTGGTTGTCATCCCTTTGGCAACCCCCTGGAACGTGACATCAATATTACCAAGAACAGAATTGACCTATTTTTGGTTAAGCATATGCCAGAAGCGGTGGAACTCCTCTCTGGCTTATTAGATCCCAATGCTGAGATGAGGTAAATGTTGAAAAATGAAGTCTAGCTGCACTGCTGCAGTAGTGGTGTTCCTTTAGGGTGTATTTGGATGGGGTTTTTGGAGGGGCAGGCTTTGAATGGCTTAGTGTATATCTTGATAAATAGAATGTTTCTAAAAACCAATAAAAAGTGATTGGAATGGGACACAGACTCATATATATATATATATATATATATGGTTCATGTGATTGCGACATTGCGTGCATGTATAAGTTTCATGTCAACAGAATTTCTTAAAAACATTGCAGGCCAAACGCGGGAGAGGTTCTTGCTCATCCTTTCTTTTGGACATCCGAGACGCGATTGGCATTCCTTCGTGACACTAGCGATAGGGTAGAAGTAGAAGACAGGGATAGTGGTTCGGTTTTATTAAAAGCACTGGAACTGGAAGGGACATCTGTGTGTGGATGGGATTCAAAGCTGGACCCCGCACTCCTCCATGACATAGCCCGTTACAGGCGTTATCAGTTCCACAGTGTCCGTGACTTGCTCAGGCTCATACGTAACAAGTCCAATCATTACCGACAGCTTCCAACTGAAGTTCAGGTGGTTTTCTCACAACAAAATATTAATATAAGGTCCATTTGGGACTAGGGAAAGAAAATAGGAATATATAATGTGAAGGAGTATGTCTTAAAAACATTAAACATATTTGATTTTCTTTGCATTACCCGACGTAAAACCAGATATCAAGAAAAAACTTTGATTAGGATCAGAATATGTGTATTTGATCAGAATATGTGTATTCTGTTTATCTTTGCACCTCCAACTTAACTTGATAGCATTACAGGAACTTTTAGGGCCATTGCCGGAAGGATTTGATGCCTATTTCACAAGCCGATTTCCACGACTGCTTATTCAGGTTTACAAAGTTGTGTCCTCACACTGTAGGAAAGAAGAGGTCTTCCATAAATACTTCTCAAACTCTACAATTTAATACTCCGTATTTTATCTTTCGACTTGTATAACTACACTTAGATACATACTTGTTTGATACCTCTAGTACTGTTTCCTGTACATACACATCCCCCGTGAAATGTTTATCCTGATTAAACACCATTGATTTTCACTTACTCGGCTGAAATGGATTTTAGAACCTTCCTTTAATATTCATATTTCAACCAAGCTCTTACCTAACTATGTTTGGACCATAGTCACATGGATCGCGGTACGCTTCGGTACGCGGTACGAAAACAGAAACGCGGATCACCACAATTAAAAATCTGATACATAGGGTGGTAGGCTTCTTCGGTACGCGATTTCGGTACGCGGTACGCTGTACCCCTTTGTTTATGGTACGGTGAACCATAAACATATAAATTTTAATAAGTATAAATATAATTAATAATATATTAATAACTTCAATAACATTAAACAAACTTAAGAAAGTTTGCAACAAAGTTTCAGGATTCCATCTGAAACTTAGTTTCAGGATTCCAGCTGGAGTACTGGACGAAGACTGGGAGGAAAAAACAGTACTTCTTAAACGCTGAAGTGAGGAAAATGGGATGATAGAAATAGGAAAAGGTGCTGGTCATTTAAATAGAAAAAATCAGGGGCGTGAAAGTCGTTTGCAGTGTACGACTCTGGAAATACAACCGAACAAGTGCGTCGTTTCATCCTCCAAGGTCGCCGATCATGGCTAGGAGTTCGAGAAAAAAAATCAAAAATCAAGACTATTGGACTGTCGGTTCGTTGGATGCTGGAGGGAACGGCGAACGACAACTTGGAATCGGCGTACCCGCTGGAACAAACACACGAACTGCTACCAGGATCCACCGTACCCGAACCGCGAACATCAAACGAGTCGAACGCGATTGTACCGCGATCCGGTATGCGCGATCCGGATAGGAAATCGCGGGTAGTTCTGCGATCCCTGTACCTATGGTTTGGACCATGCCGATATGTTTTGTGAAGTTGTACCCTCTTAACTCTATATATTTATCAAAACATAAAGGCAAAACTTAAAGAAGCAATATAGCCCAATCTCTTTTTAGATTGTAGACCTCCACTGTACATAACACAATTCTATATTTCTATACAAGAACATATGTGTGTGAGTGAGGGAAAGACTAAGCATTGTTGTGAGAGAATATTTATTAATGGTCAACTTATGTTCTTAGATCCATTTATATAAGCATCCAATATGTGTTTGTGTCTCTCTATATATAATCAGGATCATTTTTTTATAACGCGAAAGATAAACCACCCATCGGTGGGATAAATGTTGAGGAACATTTACCGAGTTTATTAAAATAAAAATAGTACAAAACGAGAAGGGAACTAGACCAAAACCTCTCAAGAGAAGGCATACCTCCTCGAAATACATGAACATAAAAGCAAACGAAAGGAAAGAAAACTAGACCTGACCCAATTAAAGCACCAGACAACTATATTAACGAAAAGCGGGAAGAGCTGAAGCATCTAAGTGAACCAACGTTTTGTCAAAGAGAAAAAGAGATTAGCGAATACATGGAATATCGAGGGAGTCCAATTCAATGAGATTTAATGGAATTGGAAAGACTGCTTCTTATAAAAGTAATTGAGCTGACTAAGATGTATACCATCGTGGGCCAAAGCATGAGCTACTAAATTAATCTCCCTATAGATATGCCTTATTACACTCACCCAACTCTTCCGAGTCATATCAATTGTGCACATCAGATGAAAAGGCGGATGTTGAGCACCTTTCAAAGCTTTGATAACCATCTCAGAATCAGATTCAAGCTAGAAATCCTGAAAGCCTCGATCTTTACAACATTTTAGAGCAATGTATCCACTTGAAGCTCGGCTTGCACAACCGTGCTTGCTTTAATCGGAAAGGATATAGCCATGGCAAGCTCCATCTATCGTCTCTAAGCACTCTTCTTAGGATCCAATCAGAAGAGTGTTTATTGTAAAAAGTGAGAATGCATCTGGTGCATTGAATTTGAGATCTAATGGTTGTTACAGTTCAAAAATTGTTAAAAAGTGATGAGCAACATGGTGTTTCGTAATTAACTCAAGCTTTTATGCTATCGGGTAAGCGTAAAATTGCAACAAAAATGACTAAATCGAATCCTTCTCCTTTCTTATATTAAGATGTCTTCATATCCAATCCTATATATAATTAGATATTATATATATATATATATATATGTTTTGGTTCAAACAAGAACATGATCTTAGGAGAGAAATGAGAATGAATCTGGACCGTTAGATTTGCTTTAAGTGAAATTCAATGTGCATTGGATGGAATTGTAATGTGCATTAGGTGAAATTGAAATGTGCAGCACAAATGGTACGATACTGTGACATTATGTGAAGTTGAATTGTGCATTAGGTGAAATTGAAATGTCTACTAGGTGAAACTGAAATGTGCGGAATAAAAGGTATTATTTGATGTTATTTTTGTACCTTTTATTCCGCACATTTCAATTTCACCTAATGCACACTTGAGTTTAAATTTTTATTTCGCACATTTCAATATCATCTGATGCATATTTCAGTTTCACCAAATGCACAATGCAGTTCCACATAATACAATCCAACGGTCCAAATTCGTTCTCATTTCTCTTATGGGAATCCGTTCTTACCGGAATAAATAAGAATCTTAGGAGAGAAATGAGAATGATGCTAGACAGGTGGATATGTGAATTGTCAATGTAATGATAAAATACTCAGTAGAATGGATGTGTGAGCCATTCGTACGCAACGGTCGCCATTCTTGGAATGACTAAGACCGGTCTTCATGTCCGACTTGGTCGGGGCTTTGTGCCTGACTTGGTCAGGGCTTTAAATACTAGTGATGGGTCTCATGTCACAGTCTACTAGGCATTTGATCATAATTGTATGATGATTTGAAATTTGCCTGATAAAAAGAAATGATTTAAATAAATATACTCCGTAAATAATATGAAAATTAAAGAGTACTTATCTTTTGATGGGCTGAAATATTGGGCTGCTTTGCTGAAATTGTGGCCCAATTTAATGGATAAGAGTCAAATTTGAGCTTGGAGTCGTCCTCGCCCAAGAATTAAGCCCTAGCAATAGCGTTTCTTGTTTACCAAGTAGAGCTAGCTCGCCCAACACCCTACCCAAGCTTCTGCTGACAGAGCTTCAGGAGAGGAGGGTGTTTTGGCCATCCCCACTGCACGACACGAGGGTTATGTGGTCGGAGTTGCTGTTCCTAAGGCCGAGAATAGTCAGCGTCACTGATGGAGAGGAAGGGAGGTCCCGGTCGGACAGGGGGGAGAGGACCCCTCAATGTCCGTTGCTGCCCTGCAGTGCTCCGGGGTTCGCCGGAGCTGCCCTTGCTTGGGTCGCTTCCAGCAGGGCTACAGTTGCGTGACACAACCTTGTGCAGCTTGAAGGACCCTTTACCCAAGTACCCAACCACTGGAACGAGCCAGGACAGCTCTCTGGCACATAGTTGCGAGCTGGGACGACAGAGAGGAGTGGCGAGTGACGATGTCACGACAAAGGTGGAGACCAGAGTGGGCTGCGGACGCCGTTGCTGTTCGCCGAAGTCCGATCGAGCTCAGCCTGTGAGGTTAGCATTTCCAAATCTAGAAGTTGCAGATCCCAAGTCTGAAACTACAGCAGGTGGCTCGCGGTGGCTGGTGAGATCCGTGGCATCGGTGGCCTTCCGGTGGCGGAGGTGCTAGACCAGAAAGTGTTGTGGTGACCCCCCTGAGACACGGCGGCGCAGTGACGATTGCTCTGGCCAGGTCTGGGACAGGTCAGAAAAGTGAAAGGTTGGGTCGTCGCTGGTCTGGAAGTATCATCGCTCCTCGTCACTGCTCTCGCTGGAGAGTGGAAGAGGATCCGTCGGAACAGCTGCTGCTCGGGTCGATTTTGGCGAGGCCAGATCTCTGGAATGAGCCCTCCATTTGACCACCGAAACGATCCAAGCCGGCTCCTCAAGCAGTCTAGTACGGGGTGCGAACTGGATGCTGACGTCTTAGCTATGGATGACGGAGGTCACAACTTCGGCTTGGCTGGCGACGATGGCTACAGATGCGGCGACGGGTGAGCTCTCGGGCGGTGACGAGGTCTGACAATGAGATCTGGAGCCTTGCGCAGGGCAGTGGGTAGTTCTTGCTGTTCCGATTCCCCAGAACGCATATACCATTTTTTCAGGATTCTTTTTGGATTTTTCAGAATAGTTTTTGCTGGAATTTTTTGTGATTGGGATGATTTTTGTGGTTGTTTTTGGGAGGTTTTCTCACTTGATGATGTTCAAACCTCTCAACGAGAGAACCATTATTGGATAATTAATACTCATATTGTATGAAAAAGAGATTTGAACAAAGAATGTGGAGAAAGAGATAAGTGTGTATAGAGTATGAACTATGAGTTATATGAGTTATGGTTTACAAGCCTTACATAAGGGGTATATATAGGGAAATCTGGATCTGAGCCTTTAATATGGGCCGGACAGACCCGGTTACATAAAAGGACTGATAACATAAATGATTAATCTATTACATACAATGAATGTGTAAAATGTACAATAATATAAATGGCATCTGCTTGGTGTACATGAACCGTTGTCCAAGCCCAATAATAAGCAGACCGGGGGGGTCGGAGTCCATATACTCCATCATATATATGTTGGATAATTGATACCCATATTGTATAAATAGAAGAGATTGAACAAGAGTGGAGAAGAAATGATGAAAGTGTATAAAATGAATTAATATTGGTTCTATGTGTTATGTTTACAAGCCTTACATAAGGGAGTATAGATAGGGAGAATCCAGGTCTGGGCCTATAATATGGGTCTGACAGACCCAGTTACATAAATGGGCTAATAGTATAAAAAGCTAATGTAGAATATCTGAATAATAATAATGTACAATAATAAGAATCTGATAAACGTGTGTGGGCCGCTGTCCAGGCCCAGTAGTCGGCATACCGGGGCTCGGAGTCCATATAATCCATCAGGAGTCCCCCACTCTCTGAGTTGAGAGTACTCGAGACGAAAGGGAGTAGTCCAAACTGTATCTGCAACGCTCTTCTGTCTTTGATTTCTTCCTTTCCGACCGGGGACCACCACCCTTGTCCATGATGGGGAGGTGCCTCGTTAAAAACCTTTACTAGGAAAAAACCCAGTGGGAAAAAATCCTAATAAAGGGAAAAAGAGTACACCTAGCGCCCCCAACATGAAACAAGGAAGGTAAGCTCCCTCCGACATAATCAATTTTGTCTAGCCCAACTCCTCTTCATCTGACTCAGCTTTCGTTCCTGCTCATGTGTGATATTTTCTGCTCATCTAGAAACTCTGACCTCTCAGTCCCCCAATCCCCCACTCTTTGAGGCGAGTGAAGTCGAGGTGAAAATGAGTAAAGCCATCTTCGTACCTACACATTTAGCATGCATATAAATTTTTTCTTGGGGTTTATGTTTCCGATCGAGAGTTCATCACTTGAAAAAGTGGAAATGTGAATTGCTAACGTAATGATAAAATACATAGTAGAGTGGACATGCGAGCCATTCGTACAGGATTAGAGAGAAGGCATTAAGGTTTAAGTTGTGATATTCGGGGAGAGGGAAGACTAAAAATAGAGTAGGCATGATTGTGACGCGTGACTGTTGAAGAGGTGGTGGAAGTCTTTAGGAAGAACGACTGCATTATAAGCATTATTAAATTGGTGATAGGGGATGAAATCATGTCCGTGGTAAGTGCCTATGCACCGCAAGTGAGATTGGATGCACCTATCAGGCTATCACTCAACAATTCTGAAAAGATATTGGGGAAGTGGTGCGATGAGCGCTAAGGGAGAGAAAGTGGTCATAGGAGGCAACCCCAACGGGCACGTGAGCTCGATTCGTGATGGTTTTGAGAGTACTTATGGTGGAAATGGTTTTGCCACTAGAAATGAAGCGGTAAAGAACATTATGGATTTTGCCTCGACATAGGAGTTGGCTATAATGAATATGTGGTTCAAGAAAAGAGACTTTCATCTTGTGACCTATAACAATGGAGCTAATAATACCCAAATTGACTTCTTCCTTTTTTGGCAAAAAATTGACAACTTCTTAGTACACACTACTTGGAGAACTAGTTACATTGATCGTAAGGTTACCCAAGTGAGAATGTTGTCACTCAATATAAGATATTTATGCTTGAATTTCACGGTAATAAGCATAGAAAGCGGGCTAAGCAACAAGTTGAGCTAAAGATAAAGTGGTGGAGGCTCGATGAGGATAATGTTATGTAAAATCAACATTTTTTTGTCAACCAATGTTAACGTTAAAACCTCCTTATTGATAATTAATTCAATTTTAATAATTAAAATTTACATATTCAGAAACTACATTAAAATTCTCTATAAAATTACAAAATTAAAATTAAATTTAAAATTTAATTAAGAATTGATATAATAATTACGTCAATTTTGGGATGGGGGAGTAGTAAACATGAAGGCTAGAGTTTGTTTATTAACATTGTTATGTTGTGATATGAGTATGAAAAATGGTCCTAAATAGGACTAAAAGTAAACATAAATGCACAAATTAAATTCAATGTTTATAATTCTCTCAAGAGGACTAAACATAACCTTTTATAAACTAATATAAATAATTGTTCCCTAATTCCCCAACATAATCAGGGCAGTCCGTTGGTGGCACGGCGGCAGTCAAGCTGCAAATTGGCGGCGGAGTCCAGCGGTGGCAGCGACATTCTAGCCGCCGCCGGCACCAATTCCGGCAGCCTAGTTGCAGGCCCAACCCCTACAGGGGTATTTGTCTAAGCACAAAAGGAGGAATTCTAAACAATAACTCCTATTTTTACATTTGGACTCAGGGTCGGCCCTAGGGGGAGGGCAGCAGGGGCGACCGCCCTAGGCCCCGAAAATCTAGAAGAAGAAAATAAGGCGCAAAATTTTTTGTTTATATATAATGTTAGTAGGCTTCTTTTTTATTTTTAAATTCAATTGATTAGGTCTAATGTTTAATTCATGTTGATAATTTGAAAATGTTAAAATACAAGTAAAAAGTCTTGATCATAGCCGTTCAGGCAAATTTAAAAAAGAATATATATTTAATTTTGATTTTTAAGTAGAGCTATTTGCAGGTCAACACATTTGTTGATGTCTTGCTGAATCAATAAAGACACGTCTCTTCACATATTTTTAGCCTTTTAGGTTTTTTTAGTTACAAAATTATCAATTTATACTATTCTTTGGGCAACCTGTGCCTCCCAATTCCCAAACTTCATCCCAATTATCTGCGGTCGACTATGTCTCAATAGAGCTCGATGGTAGCAATGTTAAGCATTATATTGAACATGAAATCTTGTAAAAGATTGATTATGAAGCAACTATTGATGATTTCGCTTCACAATGTTATGTGACAAATGTTTTTAAGTAATGTTTTTTGTGATACTTTGTTATTACTTTTGACCAAATACGTAATTTAAATACTACTCCATAATAAAGTGAATTGCATCTTTATTTTATAAGCTTTATTGGATAGTTTTATTATAACTCTTATTTAAAAAAAAATATAATTTACAAAAATAAGGTCAAGATGGTATATGGCATGTTTGGACCATGTTTCTTCTAAGTGATTGGGGAAGTGAAAAAGATGAGAATTGTGGAATAATGATGATGATGATGATTATTACCTTGAAGAATGGGAAGAAAGGCGGCAGTGGGGGTGGTGTCAAGGAGGGTGAGGTTGAGCTTGGTTGCAGGAAGAAGAGTTGGGTTGGAATTGATGTCCTCCACGGCGGCCTCCACAGCCAATTTGGTAACTTTCCCAACTGGGGAATCCAGAATGAGCATACACCCAACATTCACCACCCCAGCAGTAGCAGCAGCAGCATCCCAACACCCGCTACTGTAAAACATCATCATCACTACTGCCCAAAACACCCGCCGCACCTTCATGCCGCTCGCAATCCAATCCCAATCTTATTTTATTTCATTAACCCTACCTCCCTGCCTGCCTGCACACATACATACATACATGCCGCATAACCACTCATTCTATCAATTACATACCGAATTCAAAGCGTAGCTTGTTCATAAATGTATGTATATATATACATATACTCCGTATAATAATTTCACCCAAATACATATATAATCCTTACCAATAATTAAATCAAGTACAGTGGTGGCCCTTGATCTTTGCTTTCACAAATACATGATCGACTACCTCAGCCTGCCCAGGTTGGTCAGGGCAGAGAACTTGATTAATTTAGACCAATCCTATTTGCTTATTGCTTTTAACTCTACTGTAGGTCCGTGAGTCGGTATCAATTTGAGAGATCAAGGTATAATATGGAAGTGGTCGGTGGAATCTACACAATACCGTCAAGTTATAGAGTTTTCTTTTGGTGATTCAGTTATTTTGAATTCAAATATTGAATTCGGCTACTGTTCCATGTAATATACAGGATAATTGCGCGATTGATTCAACAGCAGGAACTAATTTTGATGGTGATCAACTTGTTGGTGTTGAATTGATGGGTGAGTGTTAATGTTTTCTATTCATTCTGCGTTTTATACTTTTGTTTTGTGTTTTATAATTTTTGGCATTGTTTGAGAATTTGTATTCAGGAGAAGAAGATACTGCTGCAAGCGCTTCTAAATTGTTATATCTGCTCAGTAGACGTACATTTTTCATTGTGAAGCTTCGTGTAACTTTTGATTATGTGTTGTGTAACTACAATCAAATCTATTCTTATATAAAAGCAAAAAGAAGTTTGAGGAATAGTGTTCCCTCCAAGAAATCTATATTTATATAAAAGCTAAAGAAGTTTGAGGAATAGTGTTCCCTCCAAAAAATGTCAACATCAAGTTTTATTTTAATTTTTATTTGATACTTTATTTTGATTAAAATATAATTTTCTATTGGTTGAAATGGGTGGTGGGAATAGTCAAATACTTAAACCTTATCTATTCTAATATAAAAGCAAAAGAAGTTTGAGGAATAGTGTTCCCTCCAAAAAATGTGAACATCAAGTTTTATTTTAATTTTTATTGGATACTTTATTTTGATTTAAATACTAATTTTCTATTGGTTGAAATGGGCGGTGGGAATAGTCAAATACTTAAACCTTATCTATTCTAATATAAAAGCAAAAGAATTTTGAGCAATAGTGTTCCCTCCAAGAAATATCAACATCAAGTTTTATTTTCATTTTTATTGGATACTTTATTTTGATTAAAATACTAATTTTCTATTGGTTGAAATGGGTGGTGGTAATAGTCAAATACTTAAACCTTATTGGTTGAAATGGGTGGTGAGAATTGCCAAATACTTAAACCTTATCTATTCTAATACAAAAGCAAAAGAATGTTGAGGAATAGTGTTCCCCCCAAGAAATGTCAGCATCAAGTTTTATTTTAATTTTTATTGGATACTTTATTTTGATTAAAATACTAATTTTTTATTGGTTGAAATGGGTGGTGGGAATAGTCAAATACTTGAAGCTTATTGGTTGAAATAGGTGGTGGGAATAGTCAAATACTTAAAACTTATTGATTGAAATGGGTGGTGGGAATAGTCAAATACTTAAACCTTATCTATTCTAATATAGAAGTAAAAGATGTTTGAGGAATAGTGTTCCCTCCAATAAATGTCAACATCAAGTTTTATTTTAATTTTTATTGGATACTTTATTTTGATTAAAATACTAATTTTCTATTGGTTGAAATGGGTGGTGAGAATAGTCAAATACTTAAACCTTATTGGTTGAAATGGGTGGTGAAAATAGTCAAATACTTAAACCTTATTGGTTGAAATGGGTGGTGGGCATAATGAAGTTTATTGATTGTTTCGAAATTCCTAAAAGATTGCAATGGAATTTCAAATATAAAAGTAATGTGGATATAAGAAGGTTTTCACATTCATTTATTCTCATATCAATAAATATATATTATTGTTCAAGTTGGTAGTATTATTTTGTAACAATTGATTTCACCAAAAATTGGTTGAAAAAAACATATCGTAATTTTATAATTGTAGGTTGGACAAAAAGAAATAATTCAAAAGATATTGATGGAAGGGATATTTTTTAAATAAAATCTATATTTTATTCGCTCTTTTCTAATTATTCGTATATTCTACTTTTTAAGAATTTTGCATTGTAATTCTATATGATGTAGGTTTTCATGTATTTTATTTATTCGAAAACGGATTTAGTATTTATCAATTTTGACATTATTTTTAGCATTTTTATACTTTTATTTATATATTTTGAAAATGCATATGTGCTTTTATAAAAAAAATCAATTATGTGAAGTTATTTAGAAAACGAACCATCATAGTGGCTCAAAATGCCTTGATTGAATGTGTTTTAAAAGTAAATGTACTTAATGACACCATTACTTTTTTTCGTATATGATCAACACACATGTACGAAATAATATAAGGATCTCTTTAAACACTTCCCACAAATTTATATTCAAGTATAGTTTAAAAATAAAATAACACACTTTTACATTATTGCACACCCCCTATTTTGCATGTTTACCTGGGCAATCATTTAGAAAATGAAAAAAATATTTGCTAAATCATTTGTGCATTGTGAGGGTGAATTTACTAGAAGGAAGAATTTTAATTTTAACACGAGTTAGTGCGGGACATAAGGTGTTAAGTTCGAAGCATTTCTTAACACCTTAAGACGTTAGCCACTGCAATTCCGGATACTAGAATACCTAAACATGACTTATTGTGTCATGAATGTAAATAAAATCAAAAATAGTTGGTGTCCCGTGTTACATGGTTTGTTGTTGAAAACACTTATTAGTAGTTATTGTCAATTTTACATGGTTGTGTCAGGAGCAATCAATCCGTCGAGCGTTAAACAATCACATTGCATACAATGACCGTGGAACAAAAATTGAAACAGAGAGTATTGTGGGTCTATAAAATGTGTGAACTACTCAGTAATCATTGATAGATCATACTGAATATGTTTCATTTTTACGTCAAACTTTATAATTGTACACACAACAATTGTAAATGATTCAAGTAAAATTAGAAGTTTTTTAACTTTAAATTTGATTAAAATTAATTGTATTGTTAAAATTTTCAAACCGTGCATCGCACGAGTGCTCTACAAGGATCGAATAGACTCAGTTAAGGCCCGATTGACCCAGACGCCCATACAATCGGGCCGAACCGTGCATCGCACGGGTTCGGTCTATGATCAAATAGAGCCGGTTAAGGCCCGATTGAAGAATTATCATAGTTGAGTATTGTTTAAATAATGCCATAACACACTTTCACATATTTGCACACCCTCTGATTTGCTAATTTATCCGGGCAATTCGTGTAAAAAATGCAATTCATATAAATGCATAGTCACCATATTACTTGAGATGTTTATACTTAGACTTATTTCAGTCTCAAACCAAACCAAACCTAAACAAACCAGACCAGACCATACTTGGATATTAGAAACAGTAGAAGCACCTATTTGAACATTTTCCCACAAATTTAGATTCAAGTATAATTCAAGAATGACATAACACACTTTCACATATTTTACTCCCTTATTTTACCTATTTAGAGAGACAATTCGTCTAAAAATTCGTGTAAATTTAAAAATTCTAATTGGTGATGAAGATGAAGGAACCATTGACAAAATGACAAAACTCAGAATGTTGTATTCAAAGAAGTGTTCAACAATGTTTAGGTTTATTTAAATGCATATTTACAATGTGATGGTTTTAACGTATTTGTTGGATGTTTTTGATCTTTTAATTATCACTACTAGGCTCCACATGCAACTCATGCAAATTATTGTTGTCATGAAAATCAGATTCAGCACCCATATCATGCAAATCATGCTCAGTATCATGCAAATGCTCCACCTCACTTGAGGTGGTGGGACTATCATGCTCAGAGGAATCAGAATCATGCATAACAATGTCATCAGTAATAACAGGATCAACAGATAAAGGACCAACAGCAATAGGGACAGACTCCACCTCACTAGGAGTACTATCAGACCTAGACTCAGGATTAGAAACAGACTTGGTCAAGCAAGGAAAATCGGTTTCATTAAACACCACATTTCTGCTAAGGACCACCTTAAAGCCTACCTGGTTCCTATCCCATAACCTGTAACCCTTTACCCCCTCTGGATAACCTAGGAAGACACATTTCTTAGACCTAGGATCTAACTTGTCACCCTGTTGATGTGCATACGCTGCACAACCAAACACCCGAAGGTTAGACAGATCAAGAGGCTTACCGGTAAAGACGGCTTCAGGACACTTACCACCAAGAGGGACAGACGGGGACCTATTAACCAAATAGGCAGCAGTAGTAACTGCTTCACCCCAGAATTTCTTAGACAAACCAGAGGTAGCTAACATGCTTCTAACCTTATCCAACAGAGACCTATTCATTCTCTCTGCTATCCCATTATGTTGGGGAGTATAAGGCACAGTTTTGTGCCTTTTTATCCCAGAATCCACACACAGCTTATCCATCTCCTTATTACAGAACTCTAACCCGTTATCGGTCCTAAGGGTTTTAACATTCCTGCCAGTTTGGTTTTCAACTAGGGTTTTCCACTCCCTAAATCTCACAAACACATCAGACTTGTGTTCTAAAAGGCAAACCCACACCTTCGTAGAGAAATCATCAATAATAGAAAGGAAATATTTCCTACCATCGTGGGTAGGAACACTGGCAGGACCCCAGACATCGACATGAACATATTCAAGCAAAGACGAACACTTAGACAGATTAGGGTAAGAGGAAGGAGGGAAACTGACTCTATGCTGCTTGCCTAACTCACATGATTCACAGAAAGGCACAGAAGTCACATAGTCCTTACCAAAATAACCAGCCCTACGCATGACATCTAAACCCTTATTGCTCATATGTCCTAGCCTATTATGCCACAAAGAGGTCTTATCAGAACATACAACATTCACAGACTCAGCAAAAGGTTTAGCATAACACACATAAAGGTTATTCACCTTCTCAGCTTTAAACAACACAAGAGAATTTTTCAAGATTTTCATGCAACCATTCCCCCACTTTCCCTGTAAACCACTACTCTCCAAAGCAGCAACAGATAACAAGTTATGACACAAATCAGGGACATGCCTCACATTCTTAATGGTAAACACAGAGCCACAAGAAAACTTCAGACATATATCACCAACACCAAGCACATTGCATCTCTTATTATCAGCTAAGGAAACATAGCCACTATCACATAATTCATATGAAGAAAACAAATCTCTAAAGGGGGACATGTGATAGGTACAACCAGAGTCAATCAACCATTCATGCTGAGACAGGGAATTTCTCACAAAATTAACATGGTCACAAACCATCAAAATGTCACCAAGGTCACATCTATCAACAGCTACACTAGCATGCTCGGTCTTCTTAGGGTTAGGGCAATCCTTAATGAAATGGCTAGCGTTACCACAATTGTAACACACTCTCTTCCTAGATTTGCTCTTCTTTCTCCCAGGCTGACTAGGGTTCTTACTTTGACTATTTTGCTTAGAGTTCTTAGACCTACCCTTAGATCTACCTCTAACAAACATAGCCTCACCGGAGTCCCTGGACTGACTAGCACTACCCCTAGCATGCTTCAGGTCTAATTCCTTACTCCTTAACCCATTAACGACAATATCTAGCGAAATCTCATCCCTACCATACTTAATAGCAGACTTGACATCATTATAAGAATCGGGAATGGCGTTAAGTAACACTATGGGAGTATAATCGTCTATGTGTTTATCACCTGCCTGTTTGATATTCTGTATCAGTTTATTAAACACATCCAGGTTCTCATCTATATCCTTAGTCAAGTCAAGCCTAAACCTAAAGAATTTCTACAGTAAGAACAACTTACCGGGCAAAGAGGTATCAGTATAGAGACTATCCAATTTGTCCCACAAAGCCTTAGCGGATTCAATAATACCCACTTTCCTAAGCACAGAATCAGACAAATCCAAGTAAATAGTAGAGCAAGCGGTTTCATTCATTTCACTTTGCTTAGCCTTATCTTCTGATTCAAGGAAAATACCAGTGACAGCTCTGAAAACCTTTTGTTGTATTAACACACTTAATTTCCTGTTTCCAAATATCAAAATCTTTTTTTCCATTAAATGGAAGCATACCATACTGATTAGCAGCCATGGTATCAACCACAAAACAACACAAAGCTAAACAGACAAATTTGACAGAAAATAATCCAACCCGGGCTATAAATATTCACTTCAATAACCACGGGCACCATGCAACAAATAGCAATTTTGGACAGTTTGGCACATAAACAACTCCGGCAACAATTAACATTAATTAATTCCACCCCTAACACCCAATAAACCAGCCCTACGTACAAGAATTGAAATTAACAACACTTTGCAATTCAATTTTAAAAACTAAACAATCTGCCACAGAGGAGAGGGTTTAGCAAACGCACCTGGGGGGTTGGCGGCCGGGATACAATCTACCGGCGGCCCGCGGGGAGGGCGAATAAATTAAATCCAAAGGCACCCGGTGCACCTAGGGTGTTTATCGCCAATTTACCTTAGCGAAACCCTAGGAGAGGGTTTCGACCTTACCTACCCAAATTTTAAAAATTTGGGATTTTTCTGGAGGGTTGACTGCCGTTGACCGGTGTTGACCACCGTTGACCGGCGTTGACCGACATCGGTTGACTGGTGGTCCAGTGTCCAGCAGGTCAGCAGTCCAGCTCCAGTACAGCAACCCAGCTCCAATCCTGGTCCAGCAATCCAGCAGCTCAGCTCCAGTAGCAATCCAGTAGCTTAGCTCCAGCACCAATCCAGTAGCTTAGCTCCAGCAGTCCAGCAGACCTAATCCAGTTCAGCAACCCAGCAATGTTCAGGCCCAACAACTTTGTTCAGCCCAACAGCTTCACCAGCAATCCAGTGACCCTTCAGCAAACCCAACAGACTAGATTAACGAAGAAATATTCTTCGTCCTTGCCGGCTCCAGGGCTTCTGCGAACAGGGCTTCGTCGGACGAGCAGATCCAGCAACGTCGACTCCGGCAGTCGTGACTGACTCCGACGCGACTCTCAGACGGCGGCGGCGGAATGCGGCGACGGCAGACGACGAACCTCGCTCTGATACCACTGTTAGGATCGTATATCCGTCTCCGGCTCAGGTCTTTCTACACACACTCTCACACACCACTCTAGGGGAGGCTTTTGCACACCACTCTCAGTTTTTATCTCACCACTAAGTCCCTCTCTCAGTTCTCACACAAAGGGAAAGAGAAGAAGGAGAGTACTGCTCTCAGGAAGGTATCTATCGCAGGCTGCTCACTCAAAGGCAAGGGAGTGTTGACTTTATAATAGGCATCTTGCCCATTAGGCACTCACGGGTGAACAAAGACAGAAGCTCACGGGTATAGCAAGACAAGGGGTAGGTACTGCAGCGGACAACACAAGGGGCCAAAGCCAGGTAAGTAAGGAGTCAACAGGTATATTATTGATCACGTAATATACCAAGGTAAAAGGTACCAAAGTGAGAGTAAAACAATAGGGTGCAAGCCTCAGCAAATAAAGTGGAAGGGAGACCTTGGTAGGACCGGTACCTCCAACACTTTATTATATTTCATGGTCGATGATATAATTTTGACAGGAAATCAATCTAGCCTGGTTGAAAAATTTATTAAACAGCTCACCATGCGATTTTCTGTCAAAGATATGGGCATGCTTCATCATTTCCTCGGTAATCCCTACCTCAGATGAATTATTTCTTTCCCAAATTAAAGACAATACACTCTATAATATTTTGGAGACACTTCGCATGCATGAAGCCAAAGAGTCTGCCACACCCATGATCGAGCTCATCCATCACGCTGCACCTTAATGACAGTCCTGCAGCATTTCATGATATTACTCAATACCGCCGGGCTTTGGGTCTTCTCCAGTATCTGGCATTCACTAGACCGGATATTTATTTTGCAGTGAATAAGCTTTCTCAATACACGCACGCTCCATCCCACGATGGCAAGCCGTCAAGTGGCTCCTTCGCTATCTTAAGGGCACATTACACTATGGCTTATTCCTTCGGAGACATTCCTCCCTCACTCTTACTGCCTTCTCTGACTCGGACTGGGGCGATCCTCTACTGTACTGCCTACGTTATTTATTTTGGGACTAATATTATTTCTTAGAATTCTGCAAAACAAAAAGTTCTTCGACTGAGGCAGAATACCGTGTTGTTGCAAATGTCAGTGCTGAACTAACTCATTTAGGTACGACATCTCTTATCTGAACTGGCCGGGAATCACTCTCTCTGCTTCCCCTCAATTATTTTGTGATACTCAAGGGGCATGATATGTTTGCGCATGAAGCACCTTGCACTGGATTTCTATTTTGTTTGTGAGCTTATTGAGCGTGGTCAACTAAGTGTTCATCACATTCCCACTTCACAACAGATAGCAGATCTACTCACTAAACTGTTGCCCAAGGCTGCCTTTGCAAAATCCAGGTCCAAGCTGGGAGTCTCCCACGGAAACTCCATCTTGTGGGGGTGTATTAAATAATATTAATTCATACTCCCTCCGTCCCCTTGTTATTGTCCCATTTCCTATTCACTTGGTCAACACAAATCACTCTTAATCTCTTACTTTATGTATCAAATTTTTATCAAATTTGATTCTGGTTTTTGCGACTTTGTAAATCTTTTAATGTAGTTTCTGAATATGTAATTTTCTTTTTCTAAAAATAATTTGAGTGCGGACAGGGATCCGTTTGCTTTATCGTCGGTCAAGCATCGTAAACCGCAATGGGACAATAACAGAGGGACGGAGGGAGTATTAATTATCTATGTTATTCATTCTGCTATAATAGATATACATGTATAGTTATTTACTACAGTTTCTCCTTGATTTGTGTAAACAGTTAGCTTCTAGAATACTCTCCAAGTGTATATAAGTAGCACTACGATGTACTCTCACATTATCAATGAACAAATATATTAAAACAAATAAAATATCAAGGTGAGCTGGCGACATATGGGTTCTTTTCCAACGGTTTGGAACAACTAGTGGCAGCAACCATTCAGTCAATCATTTGCTCATCATTGTACTTCCCTTATTTTATTTAAAATTAGTCTAGATTCATTGGCTCTTCTCCTACCTTATCTATTGTAATGCCTTTATAAGGCAATGCTTTGCTAATCAATAAAATATACTTTTCAGCAAACATTTACTTTATTCTCTCATATATCTCAATGTCTAAGATGGAATTCAATCCATCTTGACCTAAATCTCTAAAATCTTACATGGTATCAGAGCCAGGTTACAAAACTTCAAAGATTCTGTTTTTTTTATTTCACTCTTCTTTCTTCATTATTCCGCTGCGAAGAACACTTTTTTTCCTTATACTTCCGCTGCAAGATCGGAACTTTTCATCTGGTTTATGCTCGGTCAGTTCATATTTTCTTTTCTTCTGAAGATTGAGACTTTATCATGGAAGACATGATTCAAGGAGGTTCGAGTATCAAGCCAACTGTTATTTCGGTAATCCTCAAGGGATCTAACTACACTCTTTGGTCAAGGACCATCAAAATTTCTATTTGTGGAAAAGGGCTTTGGGATCACATTTTAGAAGAAAGAAGTGTAGATGATTCAGGTAAACACAAGAGGGATGAAGAGGCTAAGAAGGAGGATGCAAAATGGTTTCAAGAAGATCAACTTGTGCTCAGATTTCTTCAAAACAGTTTGGAACCATCTATACTCGAAGCTTACTCTTATTGTGAAACGGCTAAGGCCCTTTGGGACACTCTTAAAAGAGTCTATGGTGATGTATGCAATCTTAGTCGCATCTATGAGATTAAGAAAGCTATCAGTGAGCTAAATCAAGATGAATTAGACTTTAAGAAGTATCTTGGGAAGTTCCAGTCCTTATGGAGTGAACTTGATACATTAAGGCCAAGTTCTATAGACCCTAAGGTACTAAATGAAAGAAGAGAGCAAGACAAGACATTCGGATTACTTCTCAATTTGAACTCAAGCTACAATGGTGTTATCAAGGATATTCTAAGAGAATCTAAGCTTCCAAGCTTTGAAGAAGTATGCTCAAGAGTTCAAAAGGAAGAGGGATCAATCGGATTGTTTGATGGGAAGAAGGAGTTAGTGACGGCAAATAAGGGTGTATTCAAGCAAGAGGATCGACGGCTCATGGTGTGTGAACACTGTCACAAGAAAGGCCATTTCAAGGATAAATGTTGGATACTTCATCCTCACTTGAAACCGGCAAAATTCAAAGAGATGAAAGCTGCCAACTTTGCTCAAGAAGGAGAGCAGGCCGAGAGTTCACACAAAGATCCTGAATTGGCCTTACATGCTTCAATGGAGTATGTAAAGAAGAGCGAATTGGAAGCTCTCATCAAGGCTTATGCCTCCAAACTTGGTATCTCTTACTTAACATCAAATTTAAATGCTAACTGGGATAATAAACTAGTTGTAGATTCAGGAGCTTCTCATCACATGATTAGAAATGCTAAGTTGTTGGAGAACTTAGATCATAAGAATATAGGAAAGGTTAAGATAGCCAATGGAAATGGGATTCCTATAGAAGGAACTGGGAAATTGAAGCTATTTGATAAAAAGAGTGATGCTTTCTACATTCCTAAGTTCAAATCTAACTTAGTTTCTGTGAAAAGAGCAACTAATGATCTCAATTGCAACGTTTTCTTTAGTCCTAATGATGTTAAGTTTCAGGCTATTGAGAATGGCAGAATCTTGGGCAAAGGAGGGACTGAGGATGAGCTCTATGTTCTCAATCATGCATCTTCAAGTCATTTGGATTCCTTAGCTTTTAAATCTTGTCTTTCTTCTTCTAATAAAAGTGTACTGTGGCATGCTAGATTAGGTCACCCTCACTCTCGTTCTTTGAATTTAATGTTACCTAATGCTTTCCTTGATCATTCTGCTTGTGAAGCATGTATTCTTGGAAAACACTGTAGAGTTGTATTCCCAAAGTCATCTACTATCTACGAGAATTGTTTTGACTTAGTACATTCCGATGTTTGGACTTCACCATGCATATCTAGAGATAGGCACAAGTATTTTGTAACATTCATAGATGAAAAGTCTAAGTATGCATGGGTTACTTTGCTTCCATCCAAAGATAGAGTCTATGAAGCATTTGTGAATTTCCATAACTATGTTATTAATCAATTCAATGCTAAGATTAAAGTGTTTAGGTCCGATAATGGTGGAGAATACACAAGTAAAAGATTCAAGGATCATCTCAACAAGCATGGAATATTGCACCAAACTAGTTGTCCACACACATCTCAACAAAATGGAGTGGCGGAAAGAAAGAACCGACATCTTATGGAAGTAGCAAGAACTATGATGTTTCAATCTAATGTTCCAAAGAGGTTCTGGGGAGATGCGGTCTTAGCTTCATGTTATCTTATTAACCGTATTCCAACAAGAATCTTACAAGATTCATCTCCATTTGAGGTACTAAATCGAACTAAACCCTCTATTGATCACCTAAGAGTGTTTGGATGTGTGTGCTTTGTGTATATTCCAGGTGAACAACGAAACAAATTGGAGGCTAAGAGCATTAGATGTATCTTTCTTGGATACTCGACTACTCAAAAGGGGTATAAATGCTATGATCCATCTACAAGCAAGACTTTTGTGTCTCGAGATGTGAAATTCATAGAAGATCAAGGGTATTATGACAAGAAAGAGAGAGAGAGAGCCTGGAGGAACTATCAAGGCCATCAGATCTAGCATCCAGTCTTCGGTTTTTGCTGGATCATTTGGGAAATAATAAGACTAAGGATTCAAGTCAGGATGATACTCCATCAAATCAAGATGGTAATGGAGATACTCAAGAAGAAGAACAACCCTCGGCTACCCAAGAATCATCTCAAACTCAAGAGGAAGAGCCACTTCAAAATACAAGTCAAGAAGACTCAGTAGATCAAGAAGGACATACTCAACAAGAGGAAAGGGAAATGGTTAAAGATACAGAAGTTGAACCAGTTCAATCCTTGAGAAGAAGTACTAGACTCAAGTTCAGGAATCCTAGATACTACATTAATCAAGCAGTTGTTCATCCTATACAAAGTGTGTGTTCCATTGACCTTCTGCCGAAAGCTCATCAAGTCTTTCTTGTGAAGATTGAAGAAAATCAAATTCCTAATAGCTATGAAGAAGCCAAAGACAAGAAAGTGTGGGTAGATGCAGTTGGTGATGAAAGAGGAGCAATGGAAAGGAATCATACTTTGGATGTTGAGGATCTGCCCAAAGGTAGGAAAGCAGTTACATCTAGATGGGTGTTCACCATTAAGTACAAGAGTAATGGGGACATTGAAAGATTCAAGGCTCGCTTAGTTGCTCGGGGATTCTCTCAGACATATGGCAAAGACTACAAGGATACATTTGCTCCCGTAGCTAAACTCAACACTGTCAGAGTTGTGCTTTCTTTGGCCAGTAATCTATCATGGAACTTGTGGCAAATGGATGTGAGGAATGCATTTCTTCAAGGAGAACTCGAGGAAGAATTATATATGGTTCCACCTCCCGGACTTGAAGACTTATGTAAACCCGGACAAGCATTAAGGCTAAGGAAAGCTATATATGGTTTGAAACAATCACCAAGAGCTTGGTATCATAAGTTGAGTTCTACTTTGATGGATAATGGATTTAAGAGGTCTCACTCCGATAATACTCTCTTCACGCTCAAATCATCCCACGGCCTAGTTGTTATCTTGGTTTATGTTGACGACTTGATCATTACCGGGGATGATGACGAAGGTATAAAATCAGCAAAGGAACTCTTAAAGAAGGCTTTTGACATCAAGGATCTTGGTGAATTGAAGTACTTTCTTGGTCTTGAAGTATATAGATCCTCTGATGGCTTATTCCTTTCTCAGAGGAAGTATGCTCTTGACCTCTTGGTTGAAACAGGTAAACTCGGTTGTAAGGCTGCTAAGACACCTCTTGAGGATGGCTACAAGGTCAATGGAAATGGGGAGAAAAGTGAGGAGAAGCTTGCGGATGTAGGACTGTACAGAAGACTCGTCGGTAAACTTATCTACCTTACACTCACTCGGCCAGATCTTTGCTTTGCGGTTAATCAAGTCAACCAACACATGAATGAACCCTTAGTTTATCACTGGTCTATGGTAGAGAAGATCTTGAGATACATAAAAGGATCTCCGGGCAGAGGAATTTGGATGGGAAGGAATGGGAACACAAAGATTGTTGGGTATTGTGATGCAGATTGGGCAGGGGACAGGATTGACAGGAAATCTACTACGGGTTTCTGCACATTTATTGGTGGAAACTTGGTTACTTGGAAGACAAAGAAGCAGAAAGTGGTCTCCTGTTCAAGTGCAGAGGTAGAGTATAGAGCAATGAGGAAGCTAACTAATGAATTGACTTGGGTCAAAACGCTTCTCAAAGACTTCGGAATAGAACAAGATCATCCTATCACCTTTCAATGCGACAATCAAGCTGCTATACACATCGCCACCAACTCCGTGTTTCATGAAAGGACTAAGCACATCGAGATAGACTGCCACAAGGTTCGAGAGAAGATAGAAGAAGGAGTCATTCTCCCGTGCTACACAAGGAGCGAGGACCAGCTCGCGGACATCTTCACCAAGGCTGCAAGTATCAAGGTTTGCAATCACATTTGTGCAAAACTTGGACTTGTGGACTTGACATTGCCTCATTGATCAAATATCCCCTAATCCAGTAGTGTCATACTCTTTTTCCCTTAATATGCTTTTGTCCCACGTGGTTTTCCACATTAAGGTTTTTAACGAGGTGATACTATTGGATTCTCTTCCAAGCTTAGATTTCTCGGGTGATTCCAAATTCTAAGCTTGAGGGGGAGTATTAAAACAAATAAAATATCAAGGTGAGCTGGTGACATATGGGTTCTTTTCCAACGGTTTGGAACAGCTAGTGGCAGCAACCATTCAGTCAATCATTTGCTCATCATTGTACTTCCCTTATTTTATTTAAAATTAGTCTAGATTCATTGGCTCTTCTCCTACCTTATCTATTGTAATGCCTTTATAAGGCAATGCTTTGCTAATCAATAAAATATACTTTTCAGCAAACATTTACTTTATTCTCTCATATATCTCAATGTCTAAGATGGAATTCAATCCATCTTGACCTAAATCTCTAAAATCTTACAAAATACCCTTTCATATAATTCTTTACATGGTTGCTGTGAGGGAAGTTATCTGTTCTCCCAGTTGACATTGAATTCGGGATTCCTGGGAAGCCATTTGCTCACAGATTTGGTTTTGAAATCTGTCAAGCATTTGCTGCAGCGAATTTAGATCAATCAAAGGGTGTGTTGGGTGTCCCAACCATGGTTGGTATGGCATATCCTTAGTTCAAGTCAAGGATAAACTCCCAAGGGAACAAATAGAGAAGGATGTAGAATTTTAGGAATTAATTACTAGTCATTGAAAAATACGTATCTTCTAATAGAAGAGATATATACTGCTATATTACATGGGCAGCAAGACACGAACTAAACAACAATCCTACGTACTAGCTAAATTATAGGAGATAAAACATGAAAGATCAAACTAAAATTAAGGCATGATGAAATCAGCAAAACGTGCAGGGAGTTTCCTAGCAATGGTTTTTCCATGGTTTCCCTTGTCAGCTTCTTTGGGTGTACCAAATAGCTCCCACCTCTTTTTTCATCTCGAAGAGACACCAACGCTTTGTTATCTTCATGACTAACGAGTTTTGGAATAAACTGCA
Organism: Cuscuta europaea; assembly: GCA_945859875.1. Lineage (NCBI taxonomy): Eukaryota > Viridiplantae > Streptophyta > Magnoliopsida > Solanales > Convolvulaceae > Cuscuta > Cuscuta europaea. The sequence continues at coordinate 3,811,545 of CAMAPE010000021.1, forward strand.
AGAGCTCATGAGGATTTGCAACCTTTTTCTTCTGAAAAGATATTAGAAAAGAATTTAACTGCAACCTCACCTCTTTATGTCCCAAGGAAACCAAAATTCCATTTGAGTTGATAGAGGTAATTTGTGTTTCTAATTTTAACAAAAGAATGGAAGAAATGAGTATCGGAATCATCCCCTTTCAACCATTTAAGATGAGCCTTCTGCTTCCAGGATTTTTTCTCCATTTTGTATTTGTTCGGGAGCAAAGCACGTTTGCAAGACCATTCTTCTATGTTTTCATCTCAAGGATCATTCTCAAACTGGATTTCAGCCTCTAAAACATGTTTTATCACCAGTTTTTATGTTTTCAAAGATGTTTTAAACATTGAAGCTTTGAAACCAAGCCTCTCATACCACCCCTCCAACATTTTTTTCAATTATCAACCACTTCAAGAAATTTTGGGTGAGAAAACCACATATTTTAAAATTTGAAAGTTGTAGGACTTGAAGAAGTATTATTTTTGCATTCAATAACAATTGGATTGAATGATTATATTTTTGGCTCTATCCCTCTAAAATCACTGTGTTGACCGTGTTTCCCTTAATTTGACTATCTAGCTTCGAGAATTGACCTGTATAATAATCACTGAAAATAACTAAAACTATATTAATAGCTCGAGACGCGTCGGCCACTGTCCTAAGGAGTTATTTCCGGCGCACGAAATTTCCCCAAGGATATAACGAGCCTTTCGGTTATAAAAAATGGTCATAGAACTACCGAGAAGAAAAGAATATATGAACCCAACAATCATTTGAATACAATAAATATTATGAATTTTATCAATTCGAGACTCGAAAGATAGATGAATTATCGATCCGTGGCTCGAAAGATGAAATGTATCAGTATAGGACCCAGATGATGGAAAAATATCAATCTAGGACCTAACATTTTATAGATTTGGATTTATTTAATTTTTATTAATTCTATTGCTAATTTTTATAAACTTTTCTTCACAAAAGTTTATTAGTTTAATAAAAAGAGTTTATTAGTTTAATAAAACTAAATAATATTTAATTTTTTAAAAAATAAATAAATAATGAAATACATGACAACTTAGGTCTAATATTGATAGTTTTCAATCATTCAAGTCCTAAAATAATACTCCCTCAATCATTCATGACAACATTGACAACTTAGGTATTTACTACCCCTTTACACTGAAGTAGTAGCCCTGCAAGTCAAAATGTATTTCTACTAATATGTCTTGCCCCCTCTCAATTTTTTAAGTTTCCAAATTCTTGATTTAGTTATTTCAATTGTTCCCTTCCTACACTATGATGGCGTGTGTGAACCATTTTCTAATTTTAAGTAAATTTGTGAAAACCTTTTTTTTCCTATTTTGTGAAAACCACTTATTTACTCACAATTTCTGATCATTCTTCAATCAGATCATCTTTGATATTTTCATTCCATGTGTGTTTGAAAGCAAGAAAACATTTGAGGGGTCGTTTAGTTCAGGAAATGTCAGATTATCACGGGAACGTCAGATTGCTGGGTATATTAGATTGATGAGAATGTATTCATTTTATTCTCATTTATGTTTGGTTAAGATTAAGGAAATGTGATATTAATGTACTTTGTTGAAAGATATCTTACATTGCAGATATGGTGAATTACTTCAATGCCCTTTAAATATTTTATCTTAACACAATAAATCTATTAAAAGCTACATCTAATGAAATATCTTAATAATAAATAAAATCAAACCTAATTGAATTATTTTTAAGTAAACTACGTTTAATTGTAAAAAGTTGTAGATCCAATTTAAAAGTGAAAAAAACTTTTTTCAAATAGTAATCTAAATATATTTATTATTATTTCAAAAAATAAATAAATTTAAAAGTGTTTAAGTTATTCATAAAACTTCTTTTCAAATTAAAGAAAAAATGATCAATTTTGCCATTAAATTTTGAAATCTACTCATCAAAAACTTAAAAGGTTCAGGAAAAAAGAATTATGAAAATAACAAGAATAGACATTCGAATATAATTAAATTAACATACTCCATTTGCCCCACTTAAAAGGTTGTCATACAATCTACGATCGATTGACCATAAAATTAATTGATCTCTTTCAATAATAATATTATTTTTTAGTAAATAAAATTTACATATTTAGAAACTACATTAAAAGTTTTATAAACTCGCACTATATAAAGAAATTAAATGAAAATAGATAATTAATTGAGGGTATTTTCGGAAGAAAATTAGACCATCCCCGGGAATGTAAGATAACCTAAGACATGGATGGTTATAAAATTCCCTCCATATTACATTCCCAGGAATGTAACTTTTCCGATTTTTTCTCAAACTCGTGAAATAAATATGGGTATCTGACATCCGTGCATCACATTCCGACCTTCATGTGAGAATACCTCAAACCAAACAGGCTCTGAAGGTTGAGTTTTTGAAGAATCAGTACAGAGTTCCAACTTTAAATAATACAGTAACATACTCGGTATTACTTAGACAACCTCACAAAATACAATGGGGTGTTTGGTTAGTGGCCTATCAACAATTTTTTGGCTGATTTGACTGCTATTTGGCTGTTTGACCATATCAATCATGGTGTTTGGTTAATGGCTTTTTAACTTGGCTTCATGTCCCAAACATCCAAAATTAAAAATGGTGATAAATGTAGCGGTTAGTGTTGGCCGTTCGTGTATCTACACTATTATTCCAATTCTGCCCAGTTGCTCCCTTCTCTTCATAGTTCATACTGTTGAGCAGCACATCAAGATATATGTTTTCACTAGTCCAAGGTGTTCTTCTTCACATGAACTTTCCGTACTGCACTCATTCAAACCGTTTTGTATATTTCTGCATATGTATAGCTGGAAGGTTGGATTCAAACTGATGAAGAGATATTTTGTTTCTTCTGTATAAATTCAGTCCAATATTGTTCTATTTCTTCTGTACGATGGAGAATAATTTACACACACACACACACACACACACACACACACACACATATATATATATATATATATATATATATATATATATGTATGTAAATGATTGTGTTTATCAGATATTGAAAGAATGAGAGCTTCGCCTAAAATGGTGTTAATTCGTTGAAGACTACCCATGCATGCATGTTGGAATAAATCCGATAATACTTTAATCTTCATATTCAAATTATCTGGAGAATTAAGTGAACGGAAGCGTACCTGACTCTATTGGAGATGACCTTTAGAGATCCGGGAGACGGAAGCTAGGGTTTGCGTCTTCTAGTTGGTACACACCCTCAAGATTATCTCTCTAGCGATGTGATGCACAAAGACGGAATGACATGTTTAAGACCATAACCCCTCTATTTATAGAGAATGCTTAACCCTAATCAGCTCATCATTAATTAGGTTAAACTCATGAGTCTCTACACATTTGGGCCTTATACCTTAATAGATAACATATTAGCTCACTTAAATTAATATCCATAGGACCACTAATTTTTGGGCCTAAATATAAGATAGCATATAACATACAATTAAACCCGATAAATAATATATTATGAATATTACATGTAGTATGAGTCCAATGATCTAACAATCTCCCACTTGGACGACATACACATGTATACACACAATCCTTAGTATTGTATGTTTACTTTAGGAGCTCCAAATTTTTGCTATCAAACTGTAGTCATCTTTAATCAATTCGGTCCATTAATTATATCAACATAGGACCAAAGAAGTCTTTGCTATATTTGAATAACTAGACCCATCAATGATCACATACATTAATATAATAAATGACATGGATCAAGTATAGGTGTGTAACGTGAAAATAACATGAAGTGTGGTCTAGGATAGAATGTCTATTTCCAACTGGTCCACCTTGAGATCAATAATATAACTGTAAGAGTACATAAAACTTTAAACTTTATTTCTGCAGAAAATAACCTTAAAATGAAATTAACCAAATATAGAAACATTACAAACTCCCACTAAAACTCATAATCCTCAACTAATTTGACACCCATTTGAGCAACATGCTCATGAAGCACTTTTGGTGGCAATCTTTTAGTGAGCGGATCCGCAATCATGGAATTTGTGCTAATGTGTTCTATAGATAACTTTCCTTTTTGTACTCGTTCCTTAACGGCCTTAAATTTGACCCCAATGTGTTTTGCCTTGGTCAAACTACTGTTATTCTTAGCATAGAGGACTGTTGATCTATTATCACACAATAGCTTAAGTGGTCTTTCAATGATATCCACTATGCGCAGTCCACTAACAAAATCTCGCAGCCATAATGCCCGATTGGATGCCTCATAACATGTTATAAACTCTGCTTCCATGGTGGAAGCAGCTGTAAGAGTCTGCTTGATACTCCTCGAGGAGATAGCTCCTCCAGCTAGAATATAGATGTATCCTGAAGTGGATCTCAAGCTATCTTGACATCAAGCAAAATCAGAGTCGGTATACCCAATGATCTCAAGCTGATCCGATCTCTGATATGTGAGCATATATTCCTTTGTTCTCTGTAAATACCGCATGACCCTTTTGGCAGCTTTACAATTGTCCATTCCCGGATTGCTCAAATATCTGCCTAACATCCCAACGATGTATGCCAAATCAGGTCTTGTACAAACCTGGGCATACATCAAACTTCCTATAGCGGAAGCATAAGGAATGTTCATCATTTCCTTAGATTCAAAACCATTCTTAGGGCACTACATGAGACTAAACTTGTCTCCCTTAGAAACTGGGGTATCTCCTGATTTGCAGTCTTGCATACCAAACCTTTTGAGAACATTATCAATATAGCTCTTTTGTGAGAGTCCAAGAACGCCTTTGGAACGATCTCGATGTATTTGAATTCCTAATACAAAAGAAGCCTCACCAAGATCTTTCATTTAAAAATTCTTTGAAAGAAATCTCTTAGTTTCATGCAATAAGCCTATATCGTTGCTAGCAAGCACTATGTCATCAACATACAAAACCAGGAAAATATGCTTACTCCCACTGAACTTTTGGTCTATACAATCATCACTAACATTTGGTTGAAAACCAAAAGATATAATGACTTTATGAAACTTGTGATACCACTGACGAGAAGCCTGCTTAAGCCCATAGATTGATTTCTTTAATTTGCAAACCATTTTCTTTGAATCTTCCGAAACAAAGTTTTTTGGTTGCTCCATATAGATTGATTCCTCAATGTCACCATTGAGAAATGCAGTTTTTACATCCATTTGATGAAGCTCAAGATCAAATGTGCCACTAATGCCATTATTGTTCTAAAAGAGTCTTTCGAGGATACCGGAGAGAAAGTCTCTTTATAGTCAATTCCTTTCTTTTGAGTGTAGCCTTTAGCAACAAGACGAGCTTTAAACCTTGTAACATTGCCCTTTGAATCCCTCTTGATTTTAAATATCCATTTACAACCAATGTGTTTAATTAGGGGTGAGCATAACGGTTCGGTTTGACCGAACCGAACTGTACCAAACCGAATTAAACCAAACCAAAACCGCACCATTTGTAATTTGGTTTGAGTTTGGTAGTATTCCTCCCAACCCGTATTAAACCGAACCAAACCGAACCGAAATCATAAAACCAAATAAAACCGAACTAATCTAAAAATGAAACAATTTCTTATTTTTTTAAAATAACAAATCAAAACCAACTTACACCAAACTAAACCAAACCAAAATATAAGATATCTCTCATTAATTTGATTGATGTTAATCTTTTTGAAGCTTTAATTCTTTAATTTTAGTATCCAGGACTAGAGTTTACTACAAGAGTTACATTCACAACTATAATAATAATAGTGGTTTAAGTAGATAGTATTAACTATAATTTATTATTTACTACTACTATATATTTGGTTCATTACTTACAAGTACCAGTTTTGTTTTTGTTTCGACTTTATATATAATTTGATTCATTTCCGTTGTTGTTGTTGCTTACAAATGTGTCATGCTTATATATTTTTGGTTCATATGTGTTTTGTTACTGTTTGCAAATTTATATCTAACATTATATTTGGTTCATTACTATCGCTTCTTGGTTTATTATTTTGAGTTTTTTTTTTAATCCAAACCTTAATACTTTGGTAAACCGAACTCCAAACCGCACCGAACCATACCAAACCGAAACCAAACCGAAACTTAATCGGTTTGTATTTGGTACATTTTCTATCAAACCGATTAAACCGAAACCGAACCGAAACCAAAGAAAACCGAACCGAAAACCGAAATGCCCATCCCTAGGTTTAATACCTTCAGACAATGAGACTAACTCCCAAACGTTATTGTCACTCATAGACTTCATCTCATCTTTCATGGCATTAATCCATTCTTGAGAGTTAGAACTTTCCATGGCTTGACAGAAGTTGATTGGATCATCTTCCACAAAATCAACGTTTGATTCTTATTCTTGGAGGAAGACAATTATTTCTTCCACCAATTTCCAATTTTCCTCATGTTATTGGAGAAATACAAAATAATCATCTGGAATTGCACTTCTCCTCTCTCGAGTGGATCTCCTTAATGGCACCTCAGGTTCTTGAGGTTGTTGAGTTTGATCCTCATTAATAAGTTCAGGTACTTGATCAGGGATGTTTTCGAGATTGTCCTGAACTGGAGTTGTTTCTTGAACATCATTAGGAATAAAGATATCTTGATCATGTTCAATGACAATTGAAGGAAGAGTAACATGCTCTTCTTCAAAGATAAAATCTCTAACCTTATCTCCCCACCCCCCAAACTCAATATCCTCAAAGAACCGGGCATTACCCATCTCAAAAATAGTCCTGGTAGTGGGATCATAAAACTTATACCCCCTTGACCTCTCAGAGTAACCAACAAAATAACTACTAACTGTTCTAGAGTCCAGTTTCTTTTCATTTGGCCTATAAAGTCTTGCCTCAGCTGGACAACCCCAAACATGGAAATGATTTATACTGGGTTTCTTTCTAGTCCAAATTTCATAAGGGGTTTTAGTTGTAACTTTAGTGGGAACTCTGTTGAGTATGTAAGTAGCAGTTTTCAGTGCCTCTCCCCAGAGTGAATCTGGTAAAGTAGTATGACAAATCATACTCCTCACCATGTCCTTCAGTGTACGGTTTCGTCTCTCAACAACACCATTCATGCTAGGAGTTCCTGACATGGTGTATTGAGGAACAATTTCACACTCTTCTAGGAATTTAGCAAATGGCCCCGGACGTTGTTCACCGGAACCATCATATCTACCATAGTATTCACCCGGTTAGATCTAACAGTTTTTATTCTTTTGCCTAATTGATTTTCATCTTCGGCCTTATAAGAATTGAACACGTCTATGGATTGGGACTTTTCATGAATGAGATAAAGGTAACCATAACAAGACTAATCATCTACAAATGTGATAAAATATGTTTGACCATTTCTACATGGTGTAGGGAATGGTCCACAAATGTTTATATATATCAATACTAATAGATCTGAAGCTCTCTCAACACCTAATCTCCGTTTGTTCGTTTGTTTTCCCTTAACACACTCAACACAAATATCTGACTTTAAGGAGTCAAGGGAATCAAGAATTTCATCTGACACAAGTCTCCGAATTCTTTGCTCAGAAATATGTCCTAAACACTTGTGCCAAAGTGATAATGAATTCTTATTGGTTAATTTTCTTTTTGTACCATGAGTACTTGCATGCAAGGGTTCATTATATGAGGTGATTATATCAAGTGAATATAGATGATCATAAACTGATAAAAGACCAGTAAATGTCTCTTTCAAATCCAAATAAAAACCAGTCTTTAATAATAATCTAAAAACACCAATAGCCTCAACTTGAACCCGCTTGCCATCACCGACATAGATGTATCTTTCACCATCAATTGGTTTTCGACAACTCATGCAACCTTGCATAGATACACTTATGTGAGTAGTAGCACCAAAGTCTACCCACCAAGTATCTTTTGGTACCGAAATTAAATTAACCTCAGAACAAACAAGAGCAAGAGACATACCCTTTTTCGCACGCCAGGCATGGTACTTAGTGCAGTTCTTTTTCTTGTGATTAGTCCATTTGCAAAAGAAGCATCTAGATTAATTAGTTTCTTCCTTAGTTACCTTATGATGCTTTCTTTGAGGCCCAGAATTTACATCTTCCGTAATTTTTCTTTTCTTGCTGCCCTTAGAGGTAGATGCCAAATGAGCACTTGAGTCTTATCTTGCTTAATTCTCTCTTCCTCTTGAACACAATGAGAAATGAGCTCATTGAGAGACCATTTCTCCTTAATGCAGTTGTAACTGACTTTAAATTGATTAAATTGAGAAGGAAGAGAGATCAAAACCAAATACACAAGCAATTCCTCAGGTAAAATAAGCTTTAGTGCACCTAGTTTTGAAGCAATGTGAGACATTTCCAAAATGTACTCCCTTATATTCCCTTTGCCTTTATACTTCATGGAAACAAGAGTGCTCAAAAGAGTACTAGTTTCCGCCTTTTTGTTTTTAGCAAAACGCTTCTCAAGTTCGTCAAGGAACGATTTGGCATCAGCCTCATCAGACATTGTGCCCCTGAATGATTCTGGAATTGCATGTTTCATGATCATTAGACTCATGCGGTTTGAGCGTTCCCACCTCTTCATCTCCCTCTTTTCATCAAGGGTAGATGTGTCCTTAAGCGCGACGGGTTTATCAGTCCGAAGTGCAAGGTCTAGATCCATGCACCCAAGAACAATCATAATATTCTCTTTCCATTCCTTAAAATTCATGCCGTTAAGCACTGTGATGCTATTAATATTAGCAGATATTGTAGCAGTAGAATTGTTGACTGAAAGAGAACAAAAAATAATATATATGATATGCTCCAGGAACTGAAATTAACTTGATAATTAATTTTAAATATTAGCAATCCCCATCACAGGATACCTAGCGCAACATCTAATCTCATCTTTGGAGATAAATTAGACTTGCAAGTGGTACTCTTGGAGTAATAATAAAATTTGATAATAAAATCATGTCAAATACTAAGCCTTTCTTTGGACCGACTTAATATTCACATGAAAACCTCACAATTATCACAAATTTTATTATCACAAATGTACTTAAATTTTGGCCAAATAATAACCTTCCTTTGGGCCGATTATTATCCGCATGAAATGAGGAAGTACACAATTGATGGAGTATATGGCCCGGGAACCCCCGGCCCACAGACTCCTACTACTCCACCAAAGGCCCAACAGGCCCAACAGGCCCAAATCACAGCGCCCAGAGTACCAAGCAGTCCGCACAACGCACAGGGGTGCCTTCGGCCCCCTGGTCGAAGGCTCCGAATTATCACAGAGCGGGTTTCTCAAGCAAACTAAGAAACTGGGAGAAAACGGCAAAAACAGCAGCCCTCGGCACTGTGAGCCATCGGCACCAGGGGTGCCATCGGGAGGAAGAGCCCTCGGCTACTGCTCTATAGCCGAAGCCATCTCACTCGACAAGATATCCGCCTCACATGCGTACAGATCACCGTACTCTGCACGGACGTCCCATCCAACAGCCGCATTAAATGCGGCCACATGCGGCTGCCAGCGCCAACCAGTTGAGGTGACCCCTCGGCCAATGAGCGCTTGACACGTGTCCCTGCCCGGCATTTATTGCTACTATAAATAGCACCCCATTTCCCCATTTGTAACGACGCTGAAAACGTTCCACATTTATAATACACACTCTCTCTATATATTTACTTGCTCTGACTTCTCTCTAAGTTACTCCCCGTAATAACCCTTCGGATATATACCCCCGGGTAGACTATCCATCATTTGGTGCTCTCGTTGAGAGGTTGAACAATCGAGTAAGAAACCCCCCCCCCCTCGACCAAACACGAAACACTAGCCCTCTATCAAAATGGTGAGGACAACACGTGCCAACTCAAAGAACGTAGACGACAAGAACCTGGCCCTCGGCGACGTCAACGCCCCCGAAGCCTCTCACAGGGCTCCCGAGGGCGGTGTCATCGCTGGGCTGGAACAGGCGGCTGTCGACCTACGCCTTCAGATCCAACAAAATGCCCCCGATGCCCGCCTCGGCATCGAGGCCAAGAAGAAAAACCGGAGCGATGACCAAGTCAGTCCTCCGGTTCTCACCATCGACGTACAATCGGCGCTCTCCGCCTTCATCCAGACGCTCACCCAGAACCCGGGTGCCTTCGGCACCCTGGCTCCAGCTCACCCTCAGATCAGGGAAAATATCGTACTTCCCCCTCTGCCACACCCCTTCGGAAATCCCACCCCTCGGGTGAGAAACGACGAGGGGGTGGTGGCCCAAGAAACATCCTCCCAGGAGGTTCAGTCCCGGGACCGCCATAATGACAACAGGGAGAGGCCCCGTACTTCCGCCCTCAACCGGCTCGGAGGAGGGCCAGATCGCCAGGGGTCCAAGACCGCCTCGGGGGGAAAGCACTCCAAAGGCCCCAGGAAAGCGGGGGATCTGTTTCGAGGGTAGACGAGGAGCGTCCCCCTCGGGACAAAGGCAAGGCACCCCTTCATGCCGATGATGCTCGGCACCAAATCAACCAGGCCCACTCGGCCCGGGTTCGTTCGCAGGGGGCGGAGACCCTCCCGAGGGACCCCCGGGACGAGATTATTGCGGCTCTCCAGCGCCGGCTTGACGAAATGGAGTCCAACAAAGCTCACGCCACCACCTCCACCCCTCACTCAGACCTCAAATACGAGGCCATGATGGCCAAAATGGAGGAATTACAGAAGAAGGTGGCCGAGGGCTCCGGGGAACCCGTCATCCAGCTCCGGACTCGGACGCCATTTACCCCGAGGGTATTGGCGGCCCGGATCCCGGAGAAATACCGAGGGCAACACATACAGCCCTACAGCGGGAAAACGGACCCCCAGGAACATTACAGCAAGTACCAGAATAGCATGATGATGGTGGGGGCGTCAGACGAATATTTGTGTCGTTGGTTCCTCTCCACCTTAGAGGGACCAGCATACGAATGGTTCAACAGGCTGCCCGAAGGCTGTATTGATTCGTGGCAAGAACTCGCCCAGCGGTTCTTGACACAATTTGCCGGGAGGCGTCGCACAAGGAAGCACTTCTCCCACCTCCTAACAATACGCCAGAAGAAGGATGAGACCCTTCGGGATTTCCTGGAGCGCTGGAGGACGGAGGCCGACAAGGTCGACGGTGCTGATGATGGGACCCTCCTGGCCCTCCTACAAACCGTCCTCCGCACCGGCAACTTTTCAAGGAGCCTCATCATTGAACCCCCCCGCGACTACATAAGGGCCTTGCAGCGGGGGGACAGATATGCTGAGGCCGAGGAGGTGGAGAAGTATCACCAGCATCCGGACCAGCAGCCCCCGAGGGCTGACAACAAGCACAACCGAGGGCCGGGGGCTCCTCCAAATCGCCCCAAGGCTTCGGGACCCTCTGATGACCGCCCTCGGCAAGGCCAAGCCAAGCCCGGGGGAGGTTATAGGAGCAACCCTAAGACTTGGGCCCAGCCCATTCTCCTGGACCGCCCTCGGACCCCATTGACGCACCCCGTCAGCATCATCCTCGATTTTGCAGAGGAGAGGGGCCTCGTTGAACGCGATTCTCGCGCACCCCCGGAGGTACACGCTATCAACCCTCAGTTCCCCTACTGTCGCTTCCATCGACACCAGGGGCACAGGACCGATGACTGCCATCAACTGAAGACGGCCATCGAGAGATTAATACAGGCAGGGCACCTGTTCCAGTTTGTCCAGAGCCCTCGGCAGGAGGGACCTTCTCATCAGGGACCTCCCCGAGGGCACCATACGAAGGTAAATGCCTGGGTGAACCCGAATACCATCCCCCTCGGCAAGAAAAAGGAGATTGGAAACTTGGAAGAAGAGGAGGAGGAATACCCCCACTATCAGGAGAAAAAACGCCACATCCTCATGATCACCGGTGGCAACACAGGGGGCGATTCCACCAGCCAGCGAAAGAAGTGGGCTCAATCGCTTTACGTAGGGGAAGTCACTCATATGCCCCCGGTAAAGCGATTGAGGGAGGAACCCATCACCTTCACCAACGCAGATCTCCCTCCCACTTCTTCTCCTCACCGGGATGCCTTGGTAATTCGAACAGAGATCAACGACACCATCATTCACCGAACTTACGTTGACACGGGCAGCTCCGTCAATGTAATGTACCTCAGCACCTTCAGAGAGCTGCATCTGGAGAGGGGGTCTCTTCGGCCCATTAAGACTCCTCTTGCCGGCTTCACCGGCGATACTATTGATTCCGAGGGGGTAATAACCCTCCCGGTGATCTTCGGCGACGGGATCCATAGAGCCCAGCTCGAAGTGGAGTTCGTCGTCGTCAACATTGACTGTGCTCACAACATCATCCTCGGCCGGCCAGCCCTCGAGGACCTCGAAGCCATCATTTCCATGAGGCACCTCTGCCTCAAGTTTCCCGCCGAGGGGGGCATTGGCTACTCCCGGGGGAACCAAAAAATTGCCCGCGCCTGCTATCTTCAGGTCACTAAGAAGGTAAGCAAGACGGAATTCCGTGTTGACACCATCACCGGCGCCGTCGACCTAGAGGAAAGAAGGCCGAGGGCTGAACCGGCCGAGGACGTAGAGGACTTTGCGCTCGATCCGGCCCAGCCAGAGAGAGTCGTGAAGATTGGAGCCCAGCTCCCTGAAGATTTGAAGACCGGTATCACCAACGCCCTCCGCGCCTACTCCACTGTCTTTGCATGGGGGCCGGAGGACATGCCGGGAATTAGCCGAAGGGTCATCACCCACCGCCTCTCGGTGGACCCCTCGGCAAAAGCAGTGCAACAACGAAGAAGGCCCCTCTCCGCCGAGAGAAGGGAATTTGTGAAGAAGGAGGTCTCCATGCTCCTCTCAATCAAGCACATCAAGGAGGTGAAATACCCCTCATGGCTAGCAAATGTAGTCCTCGCCCAGAAGCCCCCTACCTTCCGCATGTGTGTGGACTACACCGATCTCAACAAAGCATGCCCCATGGATCCATTCCCTCTACCAAACATTGATCAATTGGTGGATGAGACCGCGGGGTGTGAAATCATGTCCTTCCTCGATGCCTTCCGAGGGTACCATCAAATATTCATGCACGAGGAGGACGCCGAAAAAACTGCCTTCATGACTCCCGAGGGCATCTTCTGCTACCTAGTGATGGCCTTCGGCCTAAAGAACTCAGGGGCCACTTACACCCGGATGGTGGCCCGGGTCTTTCAAGCCGTCCTAGGGCGCACCATGGAGGCCTATGTCGACGACATGATCGTCAAGAGCAAGCAATCTTCCAGTCATGCTGACGACCTCCGGGAAATTTTTGCCATCATGCAAAAATTCAACCTTCGGCTAAACCCGAAGAAGTGCACCTTCGGCGTCCAAGGGGGCAAATTCTTAGGCTACATGGTGAGCCGAAGGGGTATCGAGGCCAATCCCGAGAAGATCCAGGCCATCATCAACATGGAGCCCCCACGCAACGTGAAGGAAGTTCAACGGTTGACGGGCCGCCTGGCAGCCCTCAACCGCTTCCTATCTAAATCGGCAGAGAAGTCTCTACCCTTCTTCCAGATCATGAGGAAGACGGCTGGCTTTCTATGGACTCCAGAATGCCAGGGGGCTTTCGACGAGCTAAAAAGATATCTATCTTCACCCCCTGTGCTCTCCAAACCCAAGGTAGGGGAGACCCTCTACCTCTACCTTGGGGTCAGCCCGGCAGCCATCAGCTCTGTGCTCATCCGAGAGGAAGACGACATCCAACATGCCATCTTCTACGTTAGCAAGACCCTAAGGGAGGCCGAGCTCAGGTACTCCCCTGTGGAAAAAACGGTGTTGGCCATCGTTTGGACTGTCAAGAAGTTGGGCCACTACTTTCAGGCTCACCCCGTTCAGGTCCTCACTCATCAACCCCTCGGCGCCCTCATGAGGAGCCCCACCAGCTCCTCCCGCATGGTTAAATGGGCTATCTTCTTGAGCCAATACAACATTGACATCCGTCCAAGGCCTGCCATCAAGGGCCAAGCCCTAGCGGACTTTGTGACGGAATGTACCGCAAGGGCAGCCACGGACGGGGAGCCCTCGGCTACCTCGGACGACTGGTGGACCCTCTACACTGACGGCTCATCCGCGACCAAAGCATGCGGGGGAGGGGTAGTCCTCATTACTCCCGAGGGCTTCAGGGCCTACTATGCAATCCGCTTCTCCTTCAAAGTCTCCAACAATGAGGCCGAATATGAAGCCCTCCTATGTGGCCTTCGGCTGGCTGCCAACATGAGGGCTCGGCAGATCCACATCAAATGCGACTCCAAGTTGGTCGTTGGCCAAATCTCCGAAGAATATGAGGCCAAGGAAGGAAGAATGAAACAGTACAAGGAAGCGGCCAAGGAGTTGCTTAAGGTATTTGAGGCACACTCTCTCACTCAAATACCGAGGGCTCAGAACTCCGAGGCCGACATATTATCTAAACTCTCGGCAGACTCCCCCAAGCACATTTCCAAGATTGCCAAAATCGAGGAACTCAGCCTCTCAAGCATCCATGCAAGCCCCGTGATGAACATACAACAACGTCAGGAGGATTGGATTTCAGATATCACCGCCTTCATCTCCACAGGGCAGCTACCCGAGAATGAGGCCCGCGCTAAACTGGCAAAGCTGAGGGCTCCCAGCTACACCATCGAAGATGGAAGGTTCTACAAACGATCTTACAATGGCACGCTACTTCGGTGCCTTCATCCAGATGAAGCCGAGGTCGCAATGGAGGAAGTGCACAGTGGCACTTGCTCAGCTCACCAGGGACCCTTCTCCATGTCCCGAAGGCTCATTCTCCAGGGCTACTTCTGGCCAACCATGGCCAGGGATTGTGCCGACCTTGCCCGGAGGTGCACCGCATGTCAACATTTCCAGAAAGCCCCCGGCAGGCCAGCGGTCAACTATGCCCCCATCAGCACATCTGTCCCATTTTCTCGATGGGGGATAGACCTTGTGGGCCCTCTGCCGAGGGGTACCTCCAACAACAGATACATCATTGTGGCCGTCGACTATTTTACCAAGTGGGTGGAGGCTGAACCCCTCGCCAGCATCACAGAGGCGAAGTGCCGTCACTTCGTCCTCAAGAACATCCTGACAAGGTTTGGCGTCCCCCAGCAGATCATCTCCGACAATGGAACACAATTTGAGGCAGCCCCCTTCTGTTCCCTTCTGGAGGCATGGGGCATCAAACACACCTTCTCCTCCGTTGCCTACCCTCAAGGCAACGGGCAGGTAGAGAACGCCAACCGGACCTTGCTCGAGGGCCTCAAAAAGAAGCTGGAGGCGGAGGGTGGTGGCTGGGTGGAAGAACTTCACAACATCCTCTGGGCCTACCGCACTACCCCTCGGCGCGCTACAGGTGAAACACCCTTCTCCCTCTGCTACGGTTTTGAAGCCAAAGCTCCTACGGAAGTCACCCTTCCTACCCGAAGGGTGATCCAATATGACCCCGAGGTCAACGACAGCAACATGGCCCTCGACCTGCACCTCATTTCAGAACGCCGGGAGCAGGCCTTCATCCGGGCAGAAAACTACCGAAGGCAAGTTAAAAGCTACATCGACGCCAAAGTTCGAACCCGGGAATTTCAAGTGGGGGACTATGTCCTCCGGAGGAGGGAAGCCAGCCAACCAACCGAGGGAGGAAAAATGGCACCAAAATTCAAAGGCCCCTACATCATAGCAGCCATCATCAAACCCGGGACTTACAAACTCAAACGCCCCAACGGGAAAGAGGTCCCTAGGCACTGGAATGTACACCATTTAGTTAAATTTTATCAATAATGTAAGAGCGGCCAAGCCCTCATAACTAGTGAATGTACTATCCAATGGCCCAAGGCCTCCAATTTCGAAGAATGAAGATACATTCAAGACATCAAGCCCTCATACTGACTACAGGCCCAGGCCTCACCACAAGAAGAACCCCCTCCGGTACCCAGTGCCGAGGGCGGACACCATCAACACCTACAACAAACAGTAGAAACACCACGTGTTTTCAGCCAAGACCCCTCGGCACCCAGTGCCGAGGGTACTTCCCCACCTTCAACATCAAAAAAGAAAAGATTAGAACACCAGGTGTTCCTACAGAAGACCCTTCGGCACCCAGTGCCGAGGGTACACCTCCCTCATCAAATATCGAAACGAAGAAAAAACACCAAGTGTTTCAAAGAAGACCCCTAGGCACCCAGTGCCAGGGATATGCTCTCCTAACAGCTTCCAAACATCTATTGGGAAACACCAAGTGTTTCATTTGAAGGCCCTTCGGTACCAAGTACCGAGGGTAGACACCTCCATCAACTGCAACAAAGGAGAACACCAAGTGTTCCTACAGAAGACCCCTCGGTACCAAGTACCGGGGGCTACACATCGAAACTAACACCAAGTGTTGTTTCTAAAAGCCGTACCCCACGAGGACGCATATACCGAAGGCGCCACCATCGGTGTCGGCGGCACGTAGTGCCCCCGGCCATTTGCAACTAGCGTGCAAATGAAAACCCTTCCTTGAAACGCTTTCCGCATCACTACCCCCAGGGTATGACAGGCATGAGAAATGCCCAGGATTCGACTTTCAAAAACGGAACGCTATCCGCGTCATTACCCCCAGGGTATGACAGGCATGAGAAATGCCCAGGATTCGACTTCCAAACCGAAACGCTCCCCGCGCCACCACCCCAAGGGTGTGGCAGGCCACAGACTATGTCTAGCGCCGAGGGGACGACTTTCAAAAATGAGGCGCTTTCCGCGCCATCCCCCAAGGGGAGGCAGGTTACGGACCACCATATCTTGTGCCCAGGAAACGTCCCTCGATCCCCTCGGCACTCGGGAGGTTAACCCGAGGGAGGAGAGCCATTGGTGTATTCTGATGGTCTCCTAATAGGCCCAGCCTTACCAAGAAACCAAGTTTCTTGATGCCTTCCCTTCACCACCAACCAAAAAAAAAAAAAAGGGGGGTGAAGGGGAGTAGACTCAGCGAGAAATCAAAGAGTACACTCCAACAAAATCACAATATGCCGAGGGCTCCCCACGGGAACACCTCCGGTAATTGAAGACTCCTATTTCCCGAAGGATACTACTCAAGGGAATATCATCAGGCAACACCGAGGGCTTCAACAATACAAAGGGACTGGACTATCCAAGCTCCACTAAACGGTACTTCAAACAAACACCGAAGGCATCTGTTATGCACAAATACCGAGGGCTCTTTCCCCATGACAAGGGTCAAATTCTACAACTTTTAAAGTGTATGCCGAGGGCACACACTCCTCATTGGCTTTCTTCACAACAACAGGATTCAACATCAATTTATGCTTAGAAAAATTCTAAGTCCTGAAGGAGCAGCCCCCGGGCACCCGAAGGCTACACAGGGAAGCAACACTTAAAAAAAAATTCTAAGTCTTAAAGATTGGGCCCCCGGCCCAATCAATATTACAGCCAAGGGAATATGGTGACCGAAGGCCGTGCAATACAACAACATTAAAAAAAAAGGGGAGGTATTCTGTCCTAAACGAGTAGCCCCCGGGCATCTCGCAAAGTGATGTGGAATCAGAGGGCACCTATCACCCGAAGGCACCCAAGGGAAAATTCACACTTAGAATATTTTCTAAGTCCTACATGTATTCCCCCCCCCCCCCCCCCCCCCCGGTCAACTACTCTTACATCAAGGAGAGATGCCATCTACCGAAGGCTCCCAAGGGGGATTTTACACTTAGAATATTTTCTAAGTCCTACATGTTTTCCCCGGTCAACTACTCTTACATCAAGGAGAGATGCCATCTACCGAAGGCTCCCAAGGGGGATCTTACACTTAGAATATTTTCTAAGTCCTACATGTATTTCCCCCCGGTCAACTACTCTTACATCAGGGAGGGATGCCATCTACCGAAGGCTCCCAAGGGGGATTTTACACTTAGAATATTTTCTAAGTCCTACATATTTCACCCTCATCTCAAGGGACCTAATTGCCGAAGGCTACCTATCAATCGAGGGCTACAGTTCACAAGGAATCAACACTCAAGAAAATCTTCTAAGTCCTGAAAGAATTAGCCCCCGGCCTATTCGATATTACAGGTGGGGCTCCACAGTAGCCGAAGGCTACACGACATACTGCACTTGCAAAAATCTCTAAGTCATGTGCATTGGGCCCTCGGTCCAACATTCACACATCAGGAATGGGCGCCGTATCCTGAAGGCTCTCAAGGGGGAATCTACACTTAGAGATTTTTCTAAATCCTAGGAGGTGGGTTACTACAAACGCCCGAAGGCCTCATGCTGTACTACACTTAGAAGAAATCTTCTAAGTCCTAATTGCTGCCGAACCATCGGTTGCATATCCAGCAGAGGGTTGCCCAACTACCGAAGGCTCCTAAGGGCTAGCTACAATCAGATAGTATTCTAAGTCCTAGACATACATTCAGAAATACCGAGGGCATACATTCAAAGGAGAAGGCATACATTCAAAACATAAGGCGTATTCGAATATGAAAAGCCTGGAGGCAGCATGCATTTCATCAAAAACAAGAGTAAGTGTGAATTTACAAACGGGCCGAAGCCGAAGGAACAATGTTGTTCATTACAAAAGAGGTTCAAAGATTTCTAAGTACAAAATCATTCCACAACTACGACAGCATCGTTCACTGGGGCGCCCTCTACAGCCGGCCTCGATGATGCCTCCGCTCCGGTCTCGACAGCGTCGTCCTCGGCCTCATTCTTCAACACCGTGTCCTCAAGGTCGGGCCTCTGAACACCTTCCGGGAGCGGCTCACGAACATCAGGCTGCAAGGGAGGAAGGCCATACGCCGAGGGGGAGAAGTCCTTTTGCTCAATGCCCAAATGCCGGGCCATCCTCCGGTAGATGAGGGCCTGGGTGAAGAATTCGCCGGCTTCATAGTACTCTCTGCCCTTCCGGGCCATCCATTCCCACCCAGGGCCCTCAGCCCATTCTTCAACGCAGGCCTCCACGACCGAGGACACCCACATCTTGCGCCCCTCGGCTCTCCAACCCTCGGCGACAAAGGCCTCAACGGCCTCCTCCTGAGCCTTGGCGACAGCTAGCGCTTTGGAGTCCTCGGCCTCTTTAGCAGCTCTCCTGGCAGCGGCCTCAGCATCAGCCTTGCCTTTCTCTGCAGCCTCCAGTTTCAAGCTCATCTGCCGGAGCTCCTCTTCTAGCTGGGCCCCCAGCTTCACCGCCTCTTGGTTCTTGAGGAGGCACTCCCTCATTCTGGCGTCCTGCTCCGCTCTGTGGAGGCGCCATTCTTGAAGCCTCCGAGCCTGTTCGCCGAGGGCTAAACAAGCCTGCAGAACAACAACAAAAACAGTTAAAGGCAATCACACAAAAATAATCAAAGGAGAAGATGGAGAAAGCCAGGTAAACACTTACAGAGAGGGAGGAGCGGAGAATGTGGTCCTCGAGGGCCGCATCATTGTAGGCCCCGAGGGCAGCCCTATCCGTCTCAGGGTCATACCCCTCAGGATGGCCCCCGGGTCGACGGCGCCGCTGGCCAAAGACATACCCCTCGGGAACGCAACTGTGAGGATCTCAGGCAGCGACTCCTCTGCCCCCGCCGGCGTTCCACCCGGCAGCTTCTCCACCTGCACCCCGGAGGTGGGGCGCTCATCAGCAATAATGACCGGGGGCTCCTTCTCGGCGACATCCCCCTTCTTCGGCTTCTTGGTAGCCGGGGGGACCCCTTGGTCACTGCCTTCCTCTTACCGGCAGCGGCATCGCCCTCGGCTTTCTTAAAGAGGGCAGTAGCGGGCTTCTGGACGCCCTGTCCCGACCCCTTCGGGTCCTGTTTCTTCAAACGGGCTAGGCCCTTTACATTCACCATAGAGACGGGGATACCTGCACAAAGGAGACAAAGGGTTAGTCCGACGGGTCTAAGCGAAGGGACGATAACATCCAAGCAAAGAAAAAAAAACTAAGTACAAAATTCTAAAGCCCTCGGCTCCTACCTCCGGCCCCTCCGAAGGCCTTGTTGAAGGGAGGGTACTTTTCATCGGTCTCCCCTATGAAGCGGTACCTCCGGAACCCGAGGGTGTATAAATCCTCCTCGAGGGTGCAGTCTTTGATCGCCACGTTCTTGTTTTTCCCCTCCGGGAACTTGGCCAGCTTTAGGCCGTCTTTCTCGAGAGCGGCACTCCTGATCTTTTCGTGCCTTCGAAATCGGTCACGTAGCTCCCTCGGGAATGGGCTCTCATCCAACTTCACGTAGCACCAACGTTCCCTCCATCCTTTGTTGGAAGAAGGAGCATCGGAGAATAATTTGAAGCGGGCAATCTGCTGCAGGTTAGCGTACCCCTCGCCGTTTTCGTGCCCCCCCGGCACAGATTAAAACTCTGGAAGAATAGATCCAGGCTGGGCTTCACCCCTCGGGACTTGCAGAGCTGGAGGAACCCCGCAATGTAGGAGTGGCTGTTGGGCGTGAGTTGGCAGGGGACCAAGCCAACAAACCGCAAATATTCCCGGAGGAATGGGTGCAGAGGGAACCTAAGTCCCATGGAAACCGAAAGGACGTGAATAGCGATACACCCCTCGGGCGCCCTGGACAACACGTCGTCGGGACCTGGCTCCACCACTTCGGCCGAGGGCCCCACGTGCAGCTGAGTCACGTACAGATCTGCCCTGTCAGCCTTCGACCTGATCTCGAGGGCCTCAGTGTTCAGCCAACTATACCCCTCGGGCATGTCCACGGGCTTTCCTTGATCGACGGCCCTCTCCTTCTTCTTGGTAGCGGCCTTCTTCTTCTTCACACCGGAAACCGCCCTCAGAGGTATCAGATCCAACGGCCTCGAGCTACTGGCCTCCCCGGAACCCCGAGGGGGGAGAACAGCAATCGTAACCTTCGAGCTCTCATTCTGTGCCTCATCCTCCGCTGTCTGCCAGGCGAGGGCTAAGTCTTCATCATCGCACTCCTGCTCGAAGCCCTCGGCTTCAACCTCCGCAGTGAGTTCCTTCTGGACCTCCCGGGCCAGGGCCGCATCACCACCATCCGAGGGTTGACCACTGCTTGACTCCACGTCAGATATGCCTTCGTCCTCCATCGAGGGCGTCCTCGAGATATCTTGAGAATCACTCTCGGACGACATTCACGCTCTAGTTCGAAGGCTCGTACAACTAGTGTTTTCTAAATGTTCTATCTCCTAGCCTAGGGGCGCAGTACAGGTAGCTAAGAGGTGAAGGGTAACTGGAGAACTGACCTTAAGAACAGAGGATTCAACCGGGGGCTGCTGTTTCTCTCTCTAGAAAAATTGGCAGAGCTTCGCTAACAAGTTTTTCGCACACAGAGGAATGCCCGGCCTTGGGGTATTTATAGGCGATGAATCCGGGCTTGGGCCTGGATTCCGGGCCTCCGGATGGACGCCATCATGACACACCGCCGTTTCACCCAACCGGTGACGCCGCCCACGGACAACCAGCCATCACACGCCACGTGTGCCACCCCCCCCAACGGCTATATCCCGTCGTTACATATTCCAACGGCTATATTTCCAACGGCTATATTTTGGAAGCCCCCGGGCTTTCTACTTCACTCCACTTCGTCAAGGATAGCCTCCGGGTGCACTCACCCAGAAGCGCCCCCGGGTTGTGCCCCACACGGCACATTACACACGCCTTCGGGATCACTCCTTCAGATCCCTAGGGTTGCATATCAGGGCACCTCTCGGGGTTTTCCCCTCAGCACTGCAAAACCGGGTAGCCCCCGGGGAGTGCCTCATTGATGGATGGCCCATGGCCCTCGGGTACCTTCATCACCACCTCATCAACAAACAGTGGACCCCCCGGTAACAGCTTCACTGCTGCCCTCATCTGGCAGGCCCTCGATCCCTGGATTGAGGGGCTCCCCTTCGGCGCCACCAGGATATCAACAGCAAGCCTTCGGCTGATCAACACAGGAGCCCTCAGAAGAGAGAGCCTTCGGCATTCCCGCCATTCTCCATTTGTTACCAAGGTTTGACATTTTCGATTCATCATTGGGGGAATTCGGTGCACTCTTTTTCCCTCATTAGGATTTTTTCCCAAAGGGTTTTTTCCTAATAAGGTTTTTAACGAGGCATCCCCCCAAAATGAAACGAAAAGCGTCAGCCTTCGGCCCACAACAGCAATGTAACTACTTCACTCCTTTTCACCACTTTACAAGTGCCTCAAGGAGTGGGGGACTGGAGGACCCCTTCGGGAAGATCATTAAATTACAAAATCTGTGAAATTCCAACAAACAACAAAGCAAGCCCTCAAGTCCCGACATGTGGGTAACTGAGGGACTGCCTTCGGCAGGGACATAAAAGCAACAACTCCTCACCAACTTCAGGGATCACGACAGGACAACATCAAAAGGCAAGCACAAATTACTCCTTTTCCCTCAAGTACCTTTCGGCAAAAGGAGTGAGGGACTCCTGATGGAGTATATGGCCCGGGAACCCCCGGCCCACAGACTCCTACTACTCCACCAAAGGCCCAACAGGCCCAACAGGCCCAAATCACAGCGCCCAGAGTACCAAGCAGTCCGCACAACGCACAGGGGTGCCTTCGGCCCCCTGGTCGAAGGCTCCGAATTATCACAGAGCGGGTTTCTCAAGCAAACTAAGAAACTGGGAGAAAACGGCAAAAACAGCAGCCCTCGGCACTGTGAGCCATCGGCACCAGGGGTGCCATCGGGAGGAAGAGCCCTCGGCTACTGCTCTATAGCCGAAGCCATCTCACTCGACAAGATATCCGCCTCACATGCGTACAGATCACCGTACTCTGCACGGACGTCCCATCCAACAGCCGCATTAAATGCGGCCACATGCGGCTGCCAGCGCCAACCAGTTGAGGTGACCCCTCGGCCAATGAGCGCTTGACACGTGTCCCTGCCCGGCATTTATTGCTACTATAAATAGCACCCCATTTCCCCATTTGTAACGACGCTGAAAACGTTCCACATTTATAATACACTCTCTCTCTCTATATTTACTTGCTCTGACTTCTCTCTAAGTTACTCCCCGTAATAACCCTTCGGATATATACCCCCGGGTAGACTATCCATCAACAATCTTAATATACGAGTTAATTAATTTCAACAAGAGAGGCTACTTTGGCAGCATGTTGTGTCGATTAACCAACCCAAATATTAGACATGCTAATATTAAATCAAAACTGAAAAATAAAATTGGGCAAATTTTTCTCAATCACATGCAAATGTGTTATGTATAACAATACTTTGTAAAACCCGTACCCAATCGTTGTGCGATCGCAAAATAGGGTTTATATATCCATAACACATACTACATATTTTTCATCCACAAATCACATTGACCAACAAAATAATCAATTCCAACAATACCAAAATTATGCATTTATGATAAAATTGATATTGACCGTGATTACATATAAGTATTTAATTATCAAAATCGGTAATAATCACATACTCGGTATGTACTTAATTACCAAAGTCATAGAAAATTCCAAAATTGAAACACCCAAATTTGGAAAGCAATAGTACGTCAAAGACCAAAAATAAATTTGCCAATTTCGTATGTATATCAATATCAATTTGCCAATGTTAAAGTTGTCTTTCTTATGTATATCAACACCAATTTGCCAATTTACATATGTGAACACCCATTCAAATTAAAGGGGCTATTCATGATTCTCAATATTTCATAATCAATTAATAAAAAATAACATTGAATCACTTTAACGAAATAACCAATCGGCAATTGTAAGATTAACCCAAAACAAAAGAAGAAGAAAAATAAGTATGTTCCACTACGATCTCAAAACCCAGCAACATAGGAAGGAAACAACAAAACACAGTATCCTTAATCGGCATATTAGCAATATCAACCAACAAAATATCGATAAAAAAATACAGATATTCCAACTAATGCCAATCGATTCACAAATCACAAAAATAAAACTGAATTGGCAGATTATAGGTTGAAAAGGACACATACCAAAACCCAATCGTATAAATACGATTCAGAGAAAAAAAGGATAAAACATCCGATTACAAATTTAATGGTCTCACTCCAAATAATTCAATATGAAAGAGTCTCTGATACCAATTGTTGGAATAAATCCGATAATACTTTAATCTTCATATTGAAATTATCTGGAGAATTAACTGAATAGAAGCGTACCTGACTCTATTGGAGATGACCTTTAGAGATCCGGGAGACGAAGGCTAGGGTTTGCGTCTTCTAGTTGATACACACCCTCAGGATTATCTCTCTAGCGATGGGATGCAGAAAGACGGAATGACGTGTTCAACTAGGATCATAACCCCTCTATTTATAGAGAATGCTTAACCCTAATCAGCCCATCATTAATTAGGTTAAACTCATGGGTCTCTACACATTTGGTCCAATACCTTATTAGATAACATATTAGCCCACTTAAATTAATATCCATAAGACCACTAATTTTTGGGCCTAAATATAAGATAGCATATAACATACAATTAAACCCGATAAATAATATATTGTGAATAGTATATGTAGTATGAGTCCAATAATCTAACAATGCCCTCTCGATTTGCTCATTTTCAAAGCAACAATCTCCACTATATATTCTGCCATGTTGTGAGAAGAATGAAAAATCATGTTTTACAGAATTGTTACTTGTATTACATAAATTGTTTTTTATTAAACAAAAATGGTGTAATTACTTGTAAAAGTAACATGGTTGAAATGAACGGACTATATGATATGTATATAGTGTATAGTTGGCAAACAAAGAAATTATTGATGTCCTTAAAAGTCATTTAACAATTTATCAGCTGATTGTAAACAACTATTTAACCAAACACTCTTTTATAAATTGTTAATATTATCTGCTAATCAAAACAGTCAACAGAATCAACAACATCCAACACCTAATTGACAAACAGCTAATATGTACTTCATTTCAATCTGTTCTTGCTCCTTCACTTTTACTGCTCCTAGAAAAATATTCCTTTTATGACTTCATTCATTTGGTCATCTTTTTTTAGTTTACTCTGTTTCTTCTACCCCTTTCGATTGATCCTTCCTCCATTCCACGCAGCCTTCTATTTCCCGTCCCCCTGCTTCTAAAAAATTGAATTCATGCATGACTATGGCAAATAAGAACCGCGTGAGGAATGAGACAATCAGACAAAGGGTGGGAGTAGCACCTATTGATAACAAGATGCGGGAGTCGTGCCTACGGTGGTTTGGTCATGTGCGTAGATGACCGAGTGATGCACCTGTCAGACGAGTTGAGATGTGTGGAGAAGAGGCAGGGAAGAGAGGGAGAGGAAGACCCAAACAGACGTGGGTTAGGGGAGTTCGAAGTGATATGCTTCTTCTGGGGTTGGATGAAGACATTACTTTGGATAGAACTAAGTGGAGGGTGGGTATTCATGTGGAGGAGTGATCTCGTATCATCTTTTTCCCTCATCTTTTTTTCCTTGTTTTTTATCCTTATATATATAAGCATTATTTGTATCCTTTTTATTTTATCATTTTTATGTATATTCATCTCTTTTTATATTATCTTTTTATAATAGCTTATCTTTTCTCTTTATTTTCTTTCTTTTCCTTTTGATTGTGATATCATGTATCGATTCATGTTAGCCGACCTCAATATCTTTTGGGACTAAGGCTTGGATGTTGTTGTTGTTGTTGTTGTTGTATCAACTTAAGTTTTTCGCATCCCTTTTCTTACAGCAAGAAACTGAAATGCATCTCTAAAACAGTCTAAGACTGTTATCAATGCAACCTTAAGTAAAAATTATTAATAGAATGTTTAAATATGATTCTATTCTTAATAGAAGTATATCAATGTATTAGGAATTTTTATATAAAGATTCAAAAGTGAAAAAGTGTGTTGTAGCATGGAGTCCTTGATTAAATTATAGGCTTAAGAAACTATATAGCATTTGGCTTAGTTCGGTCACCAGATTTTAAACACGTGAGTTTTTAATCCTTAGCCTTATGATATTTCATACGGAGTATGTTTTAGGGATTATATTCTTTCATTTTTAACTTGAGTCAAGTCTTTTAATAAAGATTTCCCTTACGATTTGGACATAAGAAGTGTGTTGTAGCATTGAGTCCTGGAGTAAATTAGAGGCTTAAGAAACTTTAGAGCATTTGGTTCAGTTCGGTCACCAAAATGTTTGGACAATTGAGTTTTTAATCCTTTTGGAGACACCATATACATGAATTAGAAAATAATTAATAAAAATATGACATATGAACTACATATTTGAAGATGTGAAGTAGCTTAGCCATTAATGAAATATTAAGGCCAAGTTTAGATGATAAAATTTTCTAAGGTCGAACTTATGCCTGGAGTTTCATTGAATGAACTGAACAAACCAATATCGATCTCTTGTCTAAAAGGTTTACATGGCTAAACATTTTAGAGTTGATCCTCCCGTTAGTTTAATATTGATAACATTCATTGAAAGTAATGTATGTTTAGTTTTCATGGTGAACGTTTTTGGGATGTTATTTTTCATTTGATCCACTAGAAGCTGGTTTTGGCTCGTTTAGATTGTTAGGGAAAATGAATATACATGAGAAAGATGATCTATTACCACCTAACCCTAAAAAATTAAGAATATCGTGTTTCAGATTGGGGAGTGCAAGGTTTAATGTAGCATGTAGGATTTTTTGTACATAGATTAATTTCTACATATCTCTACTGCTTCCCTGCAACTTTTTTGTATCGATCTGATGGCTATATTCATGATATTCATTCATCATATGCTATTGAAGGTGTGCAAGTTGTATTGTGTACATCTATTATGGGTTCACTTCCTCCCGATTTGTTCTTCTGCTATGCAGTCATAGTTCAAGGTGATTTATGTGTGTTTAATGAGATCGTATAAACTTTTTTGATCTTATGTATTTGGGTATTCCAAATGAATCTAAGCCATAGTAGAGTTGCTCATCATTCAGGAGTGAAAAATGCCATCCGGGCATGTTAGATATGATATCTTAAATTTACAACAACATTCATGCACCAGGATATGATTGTTTCTGCAATTCTCTTCATCTTTTTTCGTTTCTATCAATTCAGGTAAGAGATTCTAGACAACCTGAATTGTGGTAAAAAGAATGTTGTGGGAGTGCCAAGGTAAGATCTTGACTATTTGACCCTATTGCCAACGTTTTTACATTATTACTGCAATGAATTTAATTTTTTCGTATAGTTTTCAAGTAAATTCTTGATGGTAAGGAGATATTGGTGTGTAGTATGTTCCGTTACTTGGGCTCCATAATTCAAAAGGATGGTGAATTAGATGAAGATGTATGCCATAGAATCAGAGCTTGGTGGATGAAATGGTAGAGTGCTTCAAGATTTCTATGCGATCGAGTTATGCCGACTAGACTGAAAGGTAAATTTTATCGAACAACAATTAGGCCTGCATTAATGTATGGCATAGAGTGTTGGGCGGTGAAGCAATGCCACATTCAAAAGATGAGTGTAGCAGAGATGCGTATGTTGCGTTGGATGTGTGGACATACTAGGGAAGGGAAGACCCAAACAGACTTGGATTAGAGGAATCAGAACTGATATGCGTCTTCTTGGGTTGGATGAGAGTATGGTTTTGGAGAGAGCGAAGTGGAGGGCACACATCCGTGTGGACGATTGATGTCTAGTCTACCTTTCTTCTCTTTTTTTTTCTTTTATCGTTTATCTTATTTATAGTTTATATTCTTATGTTATTTTTATCTTCTAGCTTTTTTATTCTCTTTTATTTTTTTCTTTTTTTTTTCTTTTATCTTTCTTATATTCTTGTGTTATTGTTATCTTATATTTATTTATCATTATTTTATTTGTTTTATCTTGTTCTTTTTTTCTTCTCTTTCTTGTCCGTCTTCTCTGTTTGGCACTGATGTCATATATCGATTAATGTTTGCCGACCCCAAATTCTTTTGGGATTAAGGCTTGGATGTTGTTGTTGTAGTTTTCAAGTAAATTCTGAAATGAATGCCAGATTACTGTGATTATTCAGAATGTTGTGGGAATACCAATTCACCATACCTTCACCATACTGCCTTCTCCTTCCTTTCAACCGCACACCCACATCGATTCACCATCCTACATGATCCTGACAATCAATTAGTTGCTCCTGTTCGCCCGCACCAGTGCACCTCTCTCTGTAACGGTAGTTTTATCTACCGTTAATGTAAACGGCTAGTTAGTTACAGAAGTAGTTATAATATAGATGGAATAAACTGTATACACTAGCTGCTCTGTACATGTATAAATACAAGCGTTGATCATCAATAAAGTTCAGTTGATTGTTATTCCTCATTTACGCATTTATGGATTCCTTCGTTTACAATTGAGTTAGGCACTTGTAACGATCTTCTTCTCTAACAGTTGAGCAAAGCTCTTGTTACATTGGTATCAGAGAATTTCGCGATCCTTGTTTCTTCTCTTCCGCTTGAAAGATCCTGCGCATCATTCTGGCGCCTCGTTCTCATTCGAAGTTTGCCATTGAAGCCATGGAAGAGCAACTACAAGCTCTCACTCAATCTCAGTTGCAGTTTCAACAAGATGTTCAGCAGCAGATTCAACAATTAGTAGGAATTGTGGTGGATTTACAGAAGAAAGTTGATAAGGAATCCTCTTCTAATTCACCGAACCTGCATCATCAGGTTGAAAAAGGAGGAATTCATGCGAAGTCACTAGGGTACATTCCTAAACTTGAAATTCCTTACTTTGATGGCAATAATAGTAGCATGTGGATTAAGAAATGTAAGAGGTATTTCGCATTGTGCCGTATACCTGAAGAACAGTAGGTTGATATAGCTGCATTGAATGTCTGGTAAGGCTGAAATTTGGATAACCAATTATTTGGTTGATAAAATTGGGGTAAGTTGGAAGGAGTTCGAAGAAGACTTATCAGCTAGGTTTAGAGATGAAAATGAAAGGGATGTGGTACAGAGGTTTAATAAATGTCAACAGAAATCCTTTATTGATGAGTATATTGATGAATTTGAGGAACTGAAGAGTTTGATTAAGAAATATCATTTACTGTCTCACAAATACTTTTTAGACTGCTTTATTGGAGGTTTAAAATCATCTTTGAAGTCATTTGTCAGAGCTCTTAAACCTGCATCTATGGCTGAGGCGATTGAAATAGCCAGACTGCAAGAAGAAACTATAAATGCCACATCCAAAGTCTCTAATGCATATTCAAGAAGCCTTCCAAACTTGTCAAACAATATGTCAAGACATGTGTCTTTAAAAAACACTTTGACAAAGGAACAGAACTTCACTGAAAATAGTTCAAGAACTTACATTCCTGCGTCTGTGAGAGCAGAAAAATTGGCAAAGGGGCAATGTTACTACTGTGATCAACCTTATGATAGGAATCACAAATGCCAATTTAAGAAAACTCAATTATTTACTGTAGAAGTGCAAGGTTTGGAAGAGGAGAAAGAACCAGAAAATGATGATGGAGGAAATAGAGGCATGGAACAGTTTAAAATTCAGGATCCTTGTATATCAATTAATGCTCTATCTGGTTGTGTTGGATATCAAAGTATGAGGATAGTGGGATATGTTGGAAGGAAGCCTATTCATATCTTAATTGATTCGGGAAGCACTCACAACTTTATGGACACAAAGTTAGCTTAGAAACTGGAATATAAGGTGGAGAAGATGAAACCTCAAATGGTGACAGTAGCTGATGGGAGTCATTTAGCCTGTCAAGAGTTGTGCAGAGGATTTATTTGGACCATGAAACAACATCAATTCAAACTAATGTTTTACTGATACGCCTAGGTGGTTGTGAGATGGTCTTGGGGGTACAATGGCTAACAGAATTGGGTCCAGTACAATTGGATTTCAGAAACCTAACAATGAAGTTTGAATAGCTGGGGAAGCAAGTGATTATTCAGGGCTTACCACTGTCTGAAATGAAAGCATTGACTGACCAGAATTCTCAGAAATTTGTTGAGCAAGCTTCTCAAATTTTCTTCCTTCAGTGGATACCAAAGGAAAAGGAAGTCAGTGAAATAGAATTCAAGTCATTAGAAGTTTCAGAAAAGCAGCAGCTAGAATAATTACAGCAGTTGTTAAAGCAGTTTCAAGTGGTGTTTGAAGAGCCTACAACATTACCTCCTTCCAGGAGAATATTTGATCATAAAATTCATTTAGAACAAGGAGCAAATCCTATAAATATGAGACCGTATAATTTGCAAGAAAGATGGTACTTGGGGTCTTTGTGTGGACTACAGAGAGTTGAACAAGAAAACCATAAAGAATAAATTCCCTATACCTATCATTGATGAGCTTATTGATGAAATTGCTGGCTCTACAGTGTTCATTAAATTAGACCTCAGGGCAGGTTATAATCAATTAAGAATGCATGAGGAATATATTCATAAGATTGCATTTAAGACTCATGAAGGACACTATGAGTTTTTAGTAATGTCCTTTGGTTTAACTAATGCACCAGCTTTATTTTAGAATTGGATGAATGTAGTATTCAAACCGTTACTCAGAAAGTGTGTGTTGGTCTTTTTTGATGATATTCTGGTATATAGCAAAACAATGGAGGATCATTGAAGTCACTTATAGATGGTTTTTCAGATCATGACAGATAATCAAGTGTATGATAAAGTCTCCAAATGTGCATTTGATATGAAGAAGGTTGAATATCTAGGCCATTTTATTTCAAGAGTAGGAATTGAAACTGACTCAAGAAAAGTGGATGCAGTAGCTAATTGGCCAATTCCTAAATCAGTCAAGCAGTTGAGAAGTTTCTTGGGGTTAGCTGGCTATTACAGGAAATTTGTGAGGCTGTATGGAGTAATTAGTAAACCCTTAACAAATTTACTCAAGAAAGGATCATTTGTGTGGAGTAATGAGGCTCACCTTGCTTTTGAAAAACTGAAGAAGGCTTTAATTCCAGCTCTAGTTCTAGCTCTACCAGATCTTTCAAAAACATTTGTAATTGAAACTGATGCTTCAAATGAAGGAATTGGGGCAGTGCTGATGCAAGAAGACAACCCCCTTAGCTTACATAAGTAGAGCATTGGGAACTAAGTAGCAAAAGCTTTCTGTATATGAAAAAGAATTGTTAGCCATTGTGTTTGTTGTACAAAAATGGGAACATTATGTCAGCTTTCAACATTTCATTATTAAGATAGACCAAAAAAGCCTCAAGTGGTTATTGGAGCAGAAAATATCAACCCCATTTCAGCAGTTCTGGTTATCAAAACTTATGGGTTTTGATTATGAAATCTAGTATAAGAGTGGTAAGGAGAATGTAGTGGCTGATGCATTATCAAGAATTCAGGGAGTGGAATTATGTTGTATGGCTATTTCAGTGGTGGACTCAGATCTGGAATAGCCAATTAAAGATAGCTATGCTATGGATGGCCACTTAATAACATTAATTCAGGGGTTAACACAGAATCAAGCAGTGGATAAGTATTCTTTTCAAAATGGGATACTTAGAAGGAAAGGAAAGATTGTTATTGGAAGCGATGTAACTTTGAGGAATAAGATTTTGTACTGGCACCACACTTCAGGAGATGCAGGCCATTCAGGGAGAGATGCAACATTAAAGAGAATTAAGACATTGTTTTATTGGAAAGGTCTTACTAAAGAGGTCAGTAAATACATTAAAGAATGTGTGGTCTGTCAAGCAAATAAAAATGAGAATGTGGCTTATACTGGACTTTTGCAACCTTTACCTATTCCAGATGAAGTATGGGTGGATATATCTTTAGACTTCATAACTGGATTACCAAAATATGCAGGAAAAGAGGTGATTTTGGTTGTGGTAGATAGGCTCAGTAAAGGAGCCCATTTTGTGGCATTAGCCTACCCCTTTACTGCAATTGAATTAGCTCAAGCCTATTTGGAAAATATTTTTAAGCAACATGGCTGGCCTAAGAGCATTGTGAGTGATAGAGATGCTGTTTTCTTAAGTCAATTCTGGAAAGGGTTGTTTTCTATACAAGGAACCAAGTTTAATCTATCTTCTGCATACCATCCACAGTCTGATGGTCAAACAGAGATAGTGAATAAGTGTCTGGAAGCTTATTTGAGATGTATGTGCGGTGACAGACCTAAAGATTGGAGTTCGTGGTTACCATTAGCTGAGTGGTGGTTTAACACACACTTCCATGCATCATCCTGTATCACTCCCTATGAGATCATGTATAATCAACCTCCCCCTTTATATCTTCCATACCTACCTGGGGAATCTAAAGTGGAGATTGTGGATAGATCAATGCAGAAAAGGGAAAAAATGATCAGGAAGCTCAAGGAGAATCTCATCAAGGCTCAAAATAGGATGAAACAGTTAGCTGACAGGAGGAGAAGTGAAAGGGAATTCTTCATTGGGGATTGGCTATGGTTAAAACTACAATCTGTACAAACAAGAAGCAATAAAAAATTAGCACCCAAATTCTATGGACCCTTTCAAGTTAAAGAAGTTATTGGGAAAGTCGCTTATAAGCTCAAGCTACCAACTGATTCTCAAATACATGATGTATTCCATGTATCACAGTTGAAGAAATTTAGGGGAGAACTACCCATGGCAGCTCATATTCCAGCATGGTTTAGAGGTCAACCTGCAGAATTATTGCCCCAGCCTGAAAAGATTCTGGACAGAAGGAGCATAAAGTTTCAGAATAAGGTGCAAGTTCAGTTTTTAGTACAATGGAAAGGGTTCTCTTGTGAAGAGGCAACCTGGGAGTCAGCAGATGCATTCAGAGTTCAATATTCTGATTTTGAGTGTATCATGATGATGGTGTGACTTGTGGGCAAGTCAAATATTTTCTAAGGGAGGAGGAATGTAACAGTAGTTTTATCTACCGTAATGTAAACGGCTAGTTAGTTACAGAAGTAGTTATAATATAGTTGGAATAAACTGTATACACTAGCTGCTCTGTACATGTATAAATACAAGCGTTGATCATCAATAAAGTTCAGTTGATTGCTATTCCTCATTTACGCATTTATGGCTTCCTTCATTTACCATTGAGTTAGGCTCTTGTAACGATCTTCTTCTATAACAGTTGAGCAAAGCTCCTGTTACACTCTCATTGGCGATTGAAGGAGATTGTGTAAAGAAGAAAGATTATAGTCGAACAAACCATCGGGAGAAACTCAAGGATCCCCTCGGAATTATAGGCAATGTTATATATATTGTGTTTATAGATTATTTTACTGCCTACATCTTCACTTTTGTGGCAGTTGTGGTTGAGATAAAATACTCATTTTTCTTGGACAATTCAAGATTATTATCCCTAGAATTATCAGTTTTTTTTGGAAATCATATTGTCTTATGTATTGGTGTAATGGATGCATGATTATTCCTCACGTGACTAATTAAATAAGCTGCGTGATTAATCTACTGTTATGTTTCTTATCTGCAGTTGCTTTAGCCTTTCAAGTTTTAGTTTCACTTTTATTGCTTTTCTGCCATTGGCTGCTATGTTGCTTATGTTTTTATTTCAATCTGCAATTTGCAGTGGCTTCTTATTCCAATTGTTTTGAAGATTCAAACAAACTTAGTAAAAAATTCAGTAAACTGAGGTTATAAATTGAGGTCATAAGTTGAGGTAAACAAATCGTAGTCAATCATTTTTCAAAGTTTGATTTCAAGTTATGGGTCTTATGCATCCAAGAATTTCATAAACTGAAGTGTCCTAATGCTAATTTTCACTATTTCTTCACCAGATTATATATTTTCATTGGTTGATGAGCCATCTTGACGAGTGATTTTTCTTTCATATGTTTAGGTGGTTTTCAATCATTTGCAATGGAGCCAAAGATTCATTATTTTTTGACTTGAGATTATGATGGAATTAAGCAAAATGGCTCACTAAAATGTCTGTGCTTCTTTGTTATGAAGCAGCAGTCAGTCCATGCAATTTTGAACGGGATTTACACTATGGGTCATCCGGAAACAGTCTCTCTATGTTTTAGTACATGGGTAAGACTGTGTACATCCGAACCCCTTTACCCCACCGTAGGTGGGAGCCTTTGCAGTACTGGGGTAAATGAAAATGAAAATGATGTTTAGGTGGTTTTCTAATTGGTTTTAGATGCATTGATGATTATGGAAGGTTATCTTGCATTGAAAAGTTAGTTTAATTTGCCAGCCAAATTAAAGCTTCAGAAGGTTTGATTAGTGCATATCTTGAATTTTAAGTATTTTGTAAAAATGTACAGTCGAGTTAGTTGTAGATAAATTAGAATACTTAGCCTTATCTGATGTAATTTACTCACACGTATTAGATAAGTATGGTTAGGTAGTCAGATCCTAATTTTTAGGATCTCATCAGTTAGACTGTTAGACTTGTATCCTATATATATTGTAACCGAGTGATGGAATAAATCAATCAATTCTATTCTCCCAAATTTACATGGTATCGGAGCTGGCTGTTTAAACACCACAATGGTGGAAACCGAACACTCTGATTCTTCCCCCCACTCACAAACCCATCACCCTAACTCCCAAATTAGCCAAATGACAAACTACCAGGCCTCGGTTAATTCATCTATGCTCATTACTGGACATAGATTGAATGGAACCAATTATCTAGAATGGTCACAGTATGTCAAGCTGGCAATAGATGGAAGAGGAAAGTTTGGATACATAACGGGTGAAATAAAGGAGAAGAAGAGTGGTGATGATGGCTACAGCGTCTGGAGGTCAGAAAACTCTTTGGTAACAGCCTGGCTTCTCAGTTCAATGGATGCATCAATCGCCAAACCTCACATGTTAATGAAAACTGCAAAAGAGGTATGGGATTCCATTAAAGAAACCTATTCAGATCTTGAGAACTCTTCTCAGATTTATGAATTAAAAACAAAGTTGTGGCAGTCCAAACAAGGAAGTAGAGATGTCATCTCATACTATAATGAGATGGTATCTCTATGGCAAGAGTTGGACCAATGCTATGATGCTGAACACTGGGAGAGTGCCAAGGATCTGACAAGACACAAGAAGAGGGAGGAAAATGACAGGGTCTATATGTTCCTAGCAGGAATTAATAGAGATATGGATGAAGTTAAGGGAAGAATACTTGGAAAAAAACCTCTACCTTCAATCAGGGAGGTATTTTCTGAAATCAGGGTGGAAGATAGTAGAAAAAGGGTCATGAATAACACTCCAGTCCATCATGATGAACCTGGAGAGTCCTCAACAATGATTGCCAAATGAAATGAGAAGAAGAAGCCTTGGTGTGATCATTGCAAGAAGTTGTGGCATACTAGGGAAACTTGTTGGAAGATTCATGGCAAACCACTTGGAGCAGGACAAAAAAAGGTTGAAAGGGCTCTACATACTGCCACACCTGAAACTGATCAAGAGCAACAAGTCAATTTCAAGCAGCCAATTTTCACCAAGGATCAGATAGAGCAAATCCTACAATTTCTCAATACCCAAAAGAACCCTAAATCATAAAACCCTTCTTGTTCTTTTGCTCAGAATGGTAAAATTGCATCATTTTTCTGTTTTGGAAAACCAAATACCACCTGGGTCATTGACTCAGGTGCAACAGACCACATGACCTCCATTTCCAATCTATATTCTTCTTATAAACCCTGTGCAGGGGATAAGAAAATTAAAGTTGCAGATGACTCTCTTTCAGCCATTGCAGGAACAGAAAATGTTAAAGTTTCCACTTCTATTGATCTTTCTAAAGTCTTACATGTCCCAAACCTATCCTGTAATCTTGTTTCTGTTAGCAAATTAACCAAAGATCTCCAATGTTGTGTTAAATTTTATCCTTCATATTGAATTTTTCAGGATCTGGCATCGGGAAGATGATTGGCAGTGCTAGGGAAGAAGATGGACTCTATATTTTTTATAAAGGGACTGAATCAAATAAACAAGGTCAAAGAAATACTTGTCTGCAAACTATTACTTTTCCCAGTACTAATGAGTTGTATTTAATTCATTATAGACTAGTTCATCCTAGTTTCCATTATTTAAAAAAGTTGTTTCCTCAATTATTTCATAATGAAAATGTTTCACAGTTTTATTGTGATATGTGTGCACTTGCAAAGCATCATAAAAATTCATATCTTCCCCACAGTTACAAACCTACCAGTCCTTTTACTCTTGTGCATAGTTATATTTGGGGAGCATCTAGAGTCCCTACCTTAAAAGGAAAGAGATGGTTTGTAACAATTATTGATGATCATACAAGAATGACATGGGTATTCTTAATCAAGGAAAAATCAGAAATAGAATATGTATTTAAGCAGTTTTATGCAATGGTCCAAACTCAATTCAATACCAATATCAAAATGGTAAGAACTGATAATGGCCGTGAATACTTTTCTACAAATCTGAATCAATTTTTTGCTGAAAAGGGAATAATTCATCAAAGTTCTTGCATTAATACTCCTGCTCAAAATGGAATTGCTGAGAGGAAAAATAGACATTTACTTGAAGTTACACGTGCAATCATGTTTTCAATGAAAGTTCCAAAATATTTATGGGGAGATGCTGTTTTACATGCTACCTATTTAATAAATAGGATGCTATCAAAAGTTTTAGGGTTTAAAACTCCAATTAGTATTCTTCAAGAATGTTACCCTACTACTAGATTGATTAGCACTCTTCCTTTAAAAATCTTTGGTTGCACTGTGTTTATTAAAAATCCAGACAAAACTGCAAGTAAATTTGATCCTAGAGCAACTAAGTGTGTCTTTCTAGGTATTTCATCCACACAGAAAGGGTATAAATGCTTTGATCCTTCAACAAAAAAGATGTTTATTTCAATGGACACTGTTTTTGTTGAAAATCAAGTATTTTTTGATACTCATCTTCAGGGGGAGAGTTCAAATGAAGATGCTAACAATGTGTCACATATTCATGACAATCTTGATTTTCTTGACATTAATCTGGATATGCATTCTATTGGAAACTTAGATGCATTAGAAAATGGTCAAACATCAGAAAATAATGAAATAAATACAACTGATAAAATGGGAAAAGAAGAGCTGCAGATCAGTAAGTTCTTTGGCAAGGTTTATGAGAGAAAGGTTCCAAATCAAAGAGAAGAGGAAGTCTCTGAACCTACATCTGTTGATGAATCTGACGTGATGACAGTAAATGAAAAAGGTAATAACTCTACTGATCTTGATTTACCTATAGCTCTCAGAAAAGAAAGAAGGTCATGTGTCAAATATCCTATTTCAAACCATGTTTCCTATTCTAGATTATCTTCTACATTTGCAACCTTTTCTTCTATTGTCTCCTCTATTTCTATCCCATCAACCATACAGGAAGCTCTATCTAAACCTGAGTGGAAAAAAGCTGTTTTGGAAGAGATGGATGCTTTTGAAAAGAATCAGACATGGAAGGTTGTAGAGCTACCAAAAAACAAGCCCACAGTTGGATGTAGATGGATTTTTACTCCTAAGTTCAAGGCAGATGGCACTCTTGAAAGATATAAGGCAAGGTTAGTTGCCAAAGGTTATACACAAACTTATAGCATAGACTACACTGAGATCTTTGCACCAGTTGCAAAGTTGAATACTATCAGAATTCTTCTATCTATTGCTGCAAATTTAGATTGGCCTCTTCAACAGTTGGATGTGAAGAATGCTTTTCTAAATGGAAAAATTGAGGAGGAAGTTTACATGAATCCTCCTCCTGGGTTTGAAAGCAGGTTTGGTTCAAGAGTATGTAAGCTGGAAAAATCTTTGTATGGACTCAAACAGTCCCCAAGGGCTTGGTTTGATAGGTTCACACAGTTTGTTAAAAAACAAGGATATAAACAAGCCCAAGCTGATCATACTTTATTTATAAAATGCTCAAGTAAGAGGGAGATTGCTATATTAATTGTCTATGTAGATGATATTATCATAACAGGAGACTTTTATGCAGAAACACAAAACCTGAAGAGAAAACTTGCTACTGAATTTGAGGTCAAAGATCTGGGAGAGTTGAAATACTTTCTTGGCATGGAAATAGCTAGATCAAAAAAGGGAATTATTGTATCTCAAAGGAAGTATGTTTTGGATCTTCTTCAAGAAACAGGGATGAGTGCATGTAAACCAGCTGACACTCCTATAGATCCAAATCAGAAGTTAGGAGATGTCAGAGATGGGGTTCCAGTCAATGTGCAATAATATCAGAGATTGGTAGGAAGACTTATCTACTTAGCACATACCAGACCTGATATTGCTTTTGCAGTTAGCATGGTAAGTCAGTTTATGCACTGTCCATATAAAGAACATCTTGAGGCAGCTTACAGAATTCTTAGGTATTTGAAAAGTTGTCCTGGAAAAGGATTGTTCTTCAAAAAGAACCATAGTAGGGCAATAGAGGCCTTTACAGATGCTGATTATGCAGGATCAGTGAGTGATAGAAGATCTACTTCAGGGTACTGCACTTATGTATGGGGAAACCTAGTGACTTGGAGAAGTAAGAAACAGAATGTGGTAGCTAGAAGCAATGCAGAAGCGGAATTCAGATCAATGGCCAATGGTATATGTGATCTTCTTTGGATCAAGAGAGTGATAAAAGAACTAAATATGGAATTGGAGTTACCTATGAGACTATATTGTGACAACAAGGCAACTATTAGCATTGCACACAATCCAGTCCTACATGACAGAACAAAGCACATTGAAGTGGACAGACACTTTATCAAAGAGAACATTGAAGCTGGAACTGTGTGTACACCATTTATGCCTACCAAGGATCAAACTGCTGATATTCTAACGAAAGGATTGTTCAAACCAGTGTTTGAACAACTAGTAAGCAAGTTGGGAATGTATGACATATATTCACCAACTTGAGGGGGAGTGTAAAAATGTACAGTCGAGTTAGTTGTAGATAAATTAGAATACTTAGCCTTATATGATGTAATTTACCCACACGTATTAGATAAGTATGGTTAGGTAGTCAGATCCTAATTTTTAGGATCTCATCAGTTAGACTGTTAGACTTGTATCCTATATATATTGTAACCGAGTGATGGAATAAATCAATCAATTCTATTCTCCCAAACTTGCATATTTCACATTACAGAGCAAGACCATCATACATGGAGTAATTATTTCCTGAATTATTTTATTCTTTCTATAGCTAAAACTATAATTCTAAGTCCTATTATGAATGTAATAATTTATCAGTAAGCAATTCCCTTTACACTTAGCTATGCAATTACAATGAACCAGTGT
Organism: Cuscuta europaea; assembly: GCA_945859875.1. Taxonomy (NCBI): domain Eukaryota; kingdom Viridiplantae; phylum Streptophyta; class Magnoliopsida; order Solanales; family Convolvulaceae; genus Cuscuta; species Cuscuta europaea. The sequence goes on from CAMAPE010000021.1 coordinate 3,850,690, forward strand.
CGATCGTATACAAACTTGGGTTCGAGTCGAATTTCATAAAAGGCCCCCATATACGTAGTATTTGTTTGTAATACTACATATGTGAAATAAAAGATTAATACTACATATAATTTGTCGACAAATGAAGTATGTTTAAGAGCCCGTTTGGTAATATTAAAATTAGTTGATTATGCTGAAATTTATATATTCTGATTGAATTAGCTGGATTGACTGATTATGCTGATTTATAAAAAAATTATATTTAAATTATATTTTATTGGTAAAATAAAGAAAAATTGTATGTAAAATAGTTAAAATATCTTTTACAATAACTTCGGTCAACACAGTCAAAAAAAGTAACTGCAACCTTACTTTTATTTGATGAAAAAATTAATTGATAAACCTTATGAGGTGAAAATAGATTACTAAAAGGACTCTTAGAATGTAAAAAGTTAATTTTATCAATTTGGCACCTGAAAGATAGACGAACTATCAATTCGGAACTGAAAGATGAAATGTATTGGTATAAGACCCGACATCAAATATCAAATTGCCAAGAAGACATCAAAGGGGAGATTGCAAGGATTTCTTCATAAAGCCTTCTCAAGAAGTCAAGATCAAAGACAAAGGAAGCTGAATAACAACAAAGACAAAGATATTTGTGCTACAATGCTGATACAACACGATTGAACACCAATGGGGAGATTGTTGGGAATATTTTATGGTGTCCAATCTAATTAAATATCTTTGTATTTGTGTAGTTATTAATTAAATGTGTAATATGGGCCACAAATGTATTTCAGCCCATTAGCCCACTTGTACGCCTTAAGTTAGACATCCTTATGTATAAAAGGATGCTAACTTAAGCAAACCCTAAGTCTCACAAGCCTCACCCACATTAACGCTCATATCTTTCTGAGAGCTTATACGGTATAAGGAAGAGGGAGTTCATCGTTCACAAAAAACAAAAAACAAAAAAAATGCAGTTATGAGGGGGAGTACTGGCGTGAATACTCTCTACTAATAAGCACATTATCCGATGAATTATTTGCACATTATCAAGGAGAGTACTGGCGTGAATACTCTCTACTAAGCTGAAAATCAATAAATGCACACCTCAACACCAACAAACGCCAAGTGCTTATTCTGAGGGGGAGTGTTTCTTTTTCACTCCTCCTGGAGCCAAACAACGAAGAAAGCACATTCCAAGGGGGAGTTTTATACTTTACTCCCCGGGTAACAAAAACCACTACTTGCAACTTTTGAGGGGGAGTTTTATTTTTCTCCTCCTGGTGCTAGACAATGTAAAATGCACGGATTCTCTCAAGGATGTAGATTTTAAGGGGGAGTTTTCAAAGTTCCCCTCCCAAGTGCCAATCATCGTAAAAGGCATCCTGCTGAATGCTGCAGTTGAGGGGGAGCACGGAGAGAAAAGATCAAAGAAAAATGAGAGATACGTCCTAATGGCTTAGTAAACCCAACTAAGCCTACCCAAGGGACAAAGCCGAGAGTGAGTGAGTAGCTGAGTGAACACTATGAGAGTGAGGAAGCAGAAAGCTCAAGTGAGAAAGAGAACAATAATCACTATCAAATCTGCTACCTCTATTGTGCTATCAATCGAGAGAATTACTCCCAGTCACTCAAATACTCTGGACAATCCCCATAGATTCAGGACTGAATTTATTCAGATCCCGGGTAGAAGTCACTGCATTTTGTCCAAACGGCGCATGCACAACCCTACCTAAGACCACTCACCTGTCTCCCAACAGACATGTGTTTAATCATATTTCACAGGGAACCTCATCTCTAATCACTGTCTCCTTCTGAGGCGACTGATACTGACTACAGTGGCCCACAGTCCCACGCCACTGAAAATTCATTGATCATGTCGTGTCTAGTAATCTCACTCCCAAATGTTTTGAATTTTCTAGGACACAGACACTTTTTAGAGTCAGTTGCAGGTCTTCATGACACGCGAGAATTTCCATAGGGATCATCTACTATAGATGAAGACCAATGATTGGAAGGAAGTCCTGCTGTTGCAACACAGAATTCACCAACATGTTCAGGCCATCACTTCAGAGTTTATCTCTATAGTGATGATAATGGGCGTCATCACGACCCTGAGGGGCTACGTTATCTTTACTGATCGTTATGATCATGCCATAACAACCAGAGTCACATCTACTTTAGATGCCTCACAATGACTGATTGGAAGTCCTGTTAGAGCTTTAATGATTCTATCATTTTTATACAGGTCAAACGTCAGTGTTTACATTGATATTGTGATATCGGAACACCATGGTGTCTCTGGTGTTTACCTTTTTGTTTTTTCTATTTTTTTTTTCCCAGAATAAAGAATAAAGGCATGACGCCCCGATTCATCGGATCGTCATGAGGGGGAGAGTGGTCCGCATGCTGTTTACTCTAAAAAATCATTCTTGGACACTTCTCCTTCAACACAAAAAACGACGACTCTCTATTCTCTCAAAGCATCAACTACAAATTCAGCTTCACATCAAATGGTCAGCTACGCTCACAAGTCAATCATCATTTTCCGCTTTGCAACTGACTGGCTCTCCTCAAAAGCATTCATTTCAAATAGTCAAAAAGACTACATTGTGGAGGAGACAAAGGTCAGATACTCGCGTACTGAAGATGAATCCCGTGCGCGCCCGGAAACCATCATAACCATGATTCTAGAGGCGCCACCAGAGTTCATTCAAACTGATCAAGAGCTACTTCTGGAAGGCAAAGTTTTTCAAGAAAAAGATTCCTCAACCCCCGACATCAAAGATCAAATTGCTAAGAAAACATCAAAGGGGATTGCGAGGATTTCTTCATGAAGCCTTCTCAAGAAGTCAAGTTCAAATGAAAAGGAAGCTGAATAACAACAAAGACAAACATATCTGCACTGCAATGCTGATTCAACACGATTGATCACCAAGGGGAGATTGTTGGGAATATTTTATGGTGTTCAATCTAGTTAGTTATCTTTGTATTTGTGTAGTTATCAATTAAACGTGTAATACGGGCCACAAATGTGTTTCGGCCCGTTAGCTTCTTTGTAACCCGTAAGTTAGCCAAAACTTCTCCTATAAAAGGAGGCTAACTTACGGGAACAAAAAAAAACGATTTGAGGCTTTAGAGACGCAGAGGCGAGATAGAGAGAGGTAGGGTTTTCCGCTGCTCTCCTTCTCTAGGGAGAGCAGCGGCTGTTTATCACGGTATACCAGATTCGGTTCATCTTCTCCATATCTTTCTATCTGCTTCTTCTTTATAACTGCTTATGATTGTTGTTTGTTAAGTATACTGGGTTTATCAGAAAACTATCAATCTAGGACCCGAATGATTGAAAAATATCAATTTAGGACCTAAGTTTTCATAAATATTATTATTATTATTATTATTTTAAACTTTTTTAAACATATTTAGTTTTATTAAACTAAAAAACTTTTGTGAAGAAAATTTCACCAAATATTAGCAATGAAATTAATAAAAAAATTAAATAAATCAAAACCTATGAAATGTTAGGTCCTAGATTGATAGTTTTTCATCTTTCGAGTCTTATACTGATACATTTCATCTTTCAAATCTCAGATTAATAATTTATCTATCTTTCAGATCCCATATTAATAAAATTACAAAGTTAATTGATAAGCTTTATAAACTGAAAAGCATGATACTAAGGAAAATGTAGCTAAAAAGCAGAGAAAAGTGTCAGTTTGGTACATGAATTTGGGAGCAGGGGAGTAAAGAGTACATGATTCTGCTAGTGGGATTCAACGGTACATCAACTTGCCAAATCGGGTATAATTTCGTCCTTCGGGCTATTAGGTCTTTAAAAATGCTAACCTGGCCAACGGATTACTGATATGGCCTAACATTTAGCCACCTTAGCCGCATACACACAGTTAGGAGTTTCTAAACCTAACTGTAGTGCTCGTTTGGGAAATCTGAAAGTGAAAGCACCACAACTAAGAGTGCACAGAAGAGGATTGGACACCCTAATTCGCAGATGGAGATGGGGTCTTCTAAAGCCAGGTACACCATTGTCAGTTTCGTAGTACCTTACTGTTAAGACATGTTTTACCTGTGTATAAAGTGAGTATAAGTAGTTGAGCATTGAACATAAGTAGATGAGATGCATTGTATGTAAATTAACTGTATGAGATGCATTGAACATATATAGGGTTGTATTACTGAAATGGTAACACATTTATTATGAAACAGACAAACAAAGGAGGGTCCTACTACTGAACTTCCGTTCATTGTTGATTTGGGTTTTAAAGATCCAATTCTTGAGGCAGAAGCAGGTCTACTGTTTGAGGATGAGGCAAATTCTGAAAATGAAGATGATGAGGAGTTACTCCATGCTAGGTTTTTGCTAAAGAAGCTGGTGACAAATTAAAAGATTCTTGGGAAAAGTAAAGACAACAACAATAGCGGTGCCAATGAAACACTAGTTCAAGAAGAGGTAGGTTTGGAGGATGATGGCAATGACACAGAATACTTCAGTTCAAGCGATGAAGGAAGTTACAAATCTGCTTCTAACAATGAAGAAGAAGATTTGTAAGAGTAAAATCCAGATTTCCAAGCTTCAAACCAGATGACAAGGTTGATTTTACTTTGGGAATGCGCTTTGAGTCAAAAAGTCAGGTAAAGGATGCTGTTAATAAATACTCTGTGAGTAACAGGTACCCCTTCTATTGGGCAAAAAATGCTCCAACATGCTTAGGGCCAAGTGTTCAAATTTGAACAAGACTTGCACATGGATGACCTACTTTGGCATTGAGAACAGAAGTAGCAGTAAAAAGTGGGTGCTGAAGACCTACATCAAGGACCATACATGCAATCCAGGCTGGCAAATTCCTAGTGCCACTGCAAAGTGGTTGGTGCAAAAAAATTTCAACACTAAGCCTGGTTTGTCTGACATGAAAACCAGTGCTATGAAAGAGATGGTTAAAAGAGAACTCAATTGTGATGTATCTCTGGAACAAATGAAGAAAGCCAAACCAATGATAAGGAAGCAAGAAAAGGAAAATATAGAGGGTGAGTACAACAATTTGGAGGATTACAAAGCTGAAATCATAAGGTCTAATCAAGGAAATACATGCATATTACAACTTAAGTAGCCCAGTGATGTGTTTGAAAGATTTTATGTATGCTTTGATTCATGTAAGAGGGGTTTTCTTGAGGGTTGTAGAAGGTTAATTGTGATTGATGGCGCATTCTTAAAGTCTGAAGTCAAGGGAGAAATACTCACAGCAGTGGCAAAGGATGCTAACAATCAAATGTTCCCAATTGCTTGGGCTGTTGTGGGGTTTGAGACCAAATCCACATGGAAGTGGTTTATAGAGAATCTAAGAGATGATCTGCAGATCGGAAGAGGAGCAGGTTGGGCATTTGTTTCCGACCAACAAAAGGTGAAATAGTACTGCAATAATAAAAATTTAAAGTTTTGTTGCATGCTTCTGAACTTAATGAATATTTGATTTGCTTGCTTCTGAACTTAACTTTGATTGTATGTTTCCATGTGTCAGGGCTTGATGCTAGCTTTATATGAGACTCTACCAGAGGTTGAACATAGAAGATGTGCCAGGCACATTTATGCCATATGGAGAAGAACCCACCCTGGTCTAGAATTGCAAAGACAATTTTGGAAGTGCTGCAAGGCTGCCTCCAAAAGAAAGTTTGAACAGAATCTTGAGGGCCTCAAATCTCTTTCTCCTACTGCTCATGAAGATATACTGAAGGTAGATCCTAAATTTTGGTGTAGAGCATTCTTTGATAGGGGTATAAAGTGTGAAACTGTTGATAACAATCTTTGTGAGGCCTTTACTGGAGCAATAATGCCCGCTAGATCTCAATTAGGTTATTCTCAATCGGAGTATATCAAAAAGTTGGTTATGCAAAGGCTAACCAAAAATAGGGATTTAGCTGATAAGTGGATAGGTCAGTTAGGCCCTAGAATTAGGAGAAGGATAAATATCACCATAATGGCAAGCAATTATTGGAGGGTGCAGTTTAATGGGGTTGATGGTTATGAAGTGTCATGTGGTTCTGCCACCTATCTAGTTGACCTTGTCAATAGAAGTTGTTTGTGTGAGCAGTGGGATGTGTCTGGGATTCCTTGCAAACACGCCATATGTGCCATTAGGGGCAAAGGGCATCCTATAGAGGATTATGTGTCTAATTGGTACAAGAAAGACATGTATAGGCATACATATTCTTTCATGATGACACCTTTAGCTGGTCCTTTATTCTGGCCTAAAACAAACATCAAGGTCTTACCTGCTACATTAAAAGAAAAAGAACTTGGCAGGCCCAAAAGAAATAGAATAAAGGAATTAGGTGAGTTTCCAAGGAGTGGCAAGCTACCCAAGAGAGGTACAACAATTACATGTCAGTTATGCTTCAAGAAGGGCCATAACAAAAAAGGTTGTCCTTCAAAAGATGAAATAATGCAAGGAAGGTCTACTTTTCCTTATGATGACATTGAAGTTGAAAGTTCAAACCCAGTACAGAACAATCTAGATGAGGTAAATCAGCCCAAATGTCAGTTTTTACATTTTGGCATATTCATATACCTTGGTATGTTTTAAGTGTGTGTATTACATGTTGCCAGGAAAGCAATGGTGGCAATGTACCTACAACACAATCAAATGTTGGTGGTAGTACTTTGCAATCTTATTTCACTGAAAACCAATGCTTAAAGGTTCCAGGTGGTGAGTGTGTATTCCAATGGAGAGGGAAAAAAGCAATTACTGCGGTTGGTTTGGATGTTTGCTTGCCTATTTATAATTTTCTGTTCTGTATTACATATAAAAATGAGGAGGAAGACAATGATATTTAGGTGATGTAATTTTAAACTTCAAACATGTATGTATTAAACACAATGGTTTCAGTTCATGGGCTTTAAGTTCATGTATGTTGTGAATGAAATGTTTGAGGTCAATGTTTTGCGGTCAATGTTGCTTGGGCTGGTATTGAGGTGTTTATAGCAGCTCTGGTTTAAGATCAATGTTTTCATGTATGGTATTCATGTATGTATTCATGTATGTATTCATGTATGTTTATAGCAGGTCAATGTTTTCATGTAGTCAAGGTTTAAGATCAATGTTTTCATGTTTTGAGGTCAATGTTGCTTGGGCTGGTATTGAGGTGTTTATAGCAGGTCTGGTTTAAGGCTGAGGTCATATTGCAGGTCATATTTGAGGTCCATATCAACCTGAGGTCATATTTTAGGTCATATTTTAGGTCCATTTCAGGCCAAAAGTGAGTTCATTGATTCACTGCTACTATATGGTCCATATCATTCAAAGAAACAGAGTCATACCTAAGCAACTGATCAAGTAACTGAACCGAAATTGTATAAATAAAAATCAGCAAATGATACACCTAAAGTACATCAACTTAAAGTCATACAACACACCTAAGCAACTGGTAAATCATACCAGTTGCACTAAAACATCAACTAAAGCAACTGAAAGTGTTACACCTAGTTCTGAATTCTGATACATCAAAGCTAATATAGTGATACATCAAAGCTAATATAGTGATACAACAAAGCTAATATAGTGATACAACAAAGTTCTGAATTCTGATACATTAGTTCATAAAACTTCCATTTTAACTTAATCCATGGCAGCATCACATATCTTCCAAGCTACCGTCTTCTTGCTTCCACTGTCATTCAAAACAAGCCATATCACAACCAGCACTAATCCTGCAAGAATGCACCACAAGAGACTCCAAATTCTCTGTTTTTTAGACAAGCCTTTTTCCTTTGCCTTCTCCTCAACAAGCTCAACTTCCAATTTGTTTATTTTCCTCAATAAACCATGAATAATCATCTTGGACCTATAACACATTTCTTCGTCAAGCCATTCAAACATGTTGCAACAGGCACCTGTACCCTATTTGTAATGATACCATTAATTCAACAAGAATCAAAATCAACAAAAATTCAAAAATAACATAGTTTTATCATTCGAATGCCCTTACTCTTGAGCAGACGATGAATCGTCTTCCTGGATTGTCATTTGTCCATGAAGTCATTACCTTAGTTGGAATTCCACAATAGCAATTTTCATAAGACATTTGTGTTGTTCTCAAACCTAAGGAAATGGAATGCATTTCGTTTCTTCATTATCTGAATACAATAGAAGATTACAAACGAACAAAAACTTGCACCTTCACCGGAGGAAGACGATATGCCGGAGGACGAACTCACCTTCACCTTCAACAACGAACTCACTTGCACTGTCTTCTATTGGGCTTGTCTCAATTTCTAGGGTCCGATTGGAGTATTTAGGAAGATGCTGACTTGGAGGCCACGGTTTATCACACGAAAGACTAATTGTTAGGCCATATCAGTAATCCGTTGGCCACGTCAGCGTATTAGGAGACCTAATAGCCGGAAGGACGAAAGTATACCCGATTTGACAAGTTGATGTACCGTTGAATCTCACTGGCAAAATCATGTAATCTTTACTCCCCTGCTCACAAACCGACACTTTACAAAGCATGATACTAAGGAAAATGTAAAAATTTAAGTGGGCCTGCATAATCTTTACAAAAAGTTGATGTGCCGTGCCGCAGAATCGCAGATATATAGGCCGGCGTACCCCGTCCCTCTGCGCAGCTCTTCTATCAAACAAGTTTCCCCGATAACATAAACGAGTTTCAAATCCAGTACGTATAAAATTAATTAATTTCTCATTTCTCCTTTCCTAGATCTGCGTAAATCAGGAAACCTGCCCCGTCTCATTTCTCCAGCTCAGTTTCTGGATTTGTTGCTTTCTGAATTCCGGATCCATTCCGAGGTCGCCATCCATGGGATTCGCGAAAGACGAAGCGAGTTCATCCTCCCATGTCCTCCACTTACCACCGCGAGAAGACACCCCACTCCTCTCGAGTCAACACCATCTCTCTTCCCCGACCAAAACCTTCGCCAATGTTTTCATAGCCATCGTCGGATCAGGGGTTCTTGGTCTACCCTATACGTTCAAGAGAACTGGATGGGTCATGGGTGTTCTTATGCTCTTCTCTGTGGCCTCCTTGACCTACTACTGTATGATGCTGTTAGTGCATTCACGAAGAAAGCTCGAATCCAATCCCAAGTCCCCGAAGCTCTCATCTTTTGGCGATCTAGGGTTTGCTGTGTGTGGTCGGATAGGGAGGTTTGCTGTTGATGTTATGATTGTTCTCTCCCAAGCTGGATTCTGTGTTAGCTACATGATTTTCATAGCAAATAGTTTAGCTCACATATTCAATTATGCATCTGTTGAGCACCCAAACCCTAAAATTTTGGGGATTTCCCCAAAATCTGTGTATGTCTGGAGCTGTTTTCCATTCCAACTGGGGTTGAATTCAATTCCCACACTTACCAATTTAGCTCCTTTAAGCATCTTCGCCGATGTGGTTGATTTGGGAGCTATGGGTGTGGTTATGGTTGAGGATGTTTTAGTCTACTTACAGAACAGGCCTGTTCTTCAGCCCTTTGGTGGGCTCAGTGTGTTCTTCTATGGTCTTGGAGTTGCTGTGTATGCTTTTGAAGGGGTCGGGATGGTTTTGCCCCTAGAGTCAGAGACGGAGGACAAGGGTAAGTTTGGAAGAGTCTTGGGTTTATCAATGGCACTGATATCTATGATGTATGGGGTGTTTGGGATACTAGGTTACTTTGCATTTGGTGATGAGACTAAAGACATAATCACCACTAACCTTGGGAGGGGGCTTGTAAGCAGCCTTGTCCAAATCGGGTTATGTGTTAATCTTTTCTTTACCTTCCCACTAATGATGAACCCGGTGTATGAAGTGTTGGAAAGGAGGTTCTGTGAAGGAAAATATTCACTTTGGCTAAGGTGGTTTGGTGTGTTTGTGGTCAGTTTGGTGGCTCTGGCAGTTCCTAACTTTGCGGACTTTTTATCGCTAGTGGGGAGCAGTGTGTGCATTGTGCTGGGCTTTGTTTTGCCGGCTTTGTTTCATCTGATTGTGTTCAAGCAAGAATTGGGTTGGCTTGGGTTGGCTTATGATGGAGCCATCATTGTTCTGGGCTTCTCTTTTGCTTCCTACGGCACGTTCTCTTCTCTGTTGGATATCTTCGCAGTGAAGGCTTAATTAATCATTGATTGGGGGGTTTCACCGCCCGGCCGGCGGGCCATTCATCAAGCAACATTTGTGTGTCGTAGTACTTTTTTATGTACTCCCTACAATATATGCATATGTGTTGGTTGGTGTTCTTGAAACACCATCCAAAAAGATCCCAACCCCCGTATGTTAATCAATTAAGAAGAGGCTGCCACGCTGGACATATACTGTAATGTGGTGTCATACTTTTTGGTGGCTGTTGCAAGTCATCTTGCCCTTGAAAGAATTCTCATGTTTTTGCTTTCTTCCTTTTCTGTGCCCACAATAAAAATTTACTCTCCCATGGAAATTTGGCTTCTAAAGGAAGTCTTATTTGGTTTTATACTTTTATGTATATATAAATATGATAACAGTATTTATTTTCATAAAAATAAGTTTTAAAACATTGATTGAAGAGTAAATGGTGACGACTCCCTTTATTGGTTAAAAGGAGTAACAGCTTCAAAGAATTTAAAATGAACTACTGAGTGACTCAAGAGATGAGAGGCACCCAAATTCGGAACTGGCATGTTGTTGGATCTGCCTGCCCCGGGTTAATGTGCAGCATAAACTTAAAACATATTCCATCGATCATTTGGATGCCACTTTTACAATTTACACTTGCACTAAGGTTTTTTCCTTTTTTCTCTTTTTGATAATTCAGACACTTGAGTGTATCCTAATGTGCTGATACTGGTTATCATTTGCTTCTGGTAGACGGTTTATTGGTTGGGAATTATGTTTTCTTTGTCCTTCTCGAGCAAATAAATGTGGATTTTGTCCATTGAATTTACACACACGATTGGTCGAGATTTGTGATTTTTTGTTCTCGAGCAAATAATGGTGGACTTGTGCCCACTCAAAAGAAATGTTTTCTTGCAATTCAGATTCAGATTTACAACACTTACGGCATGTTTGGAAACGGCTGCGACTGAAAGTGTTTGGTAGTATGTTTGCTGAAAATGACCGATTGAATGTAAAATTACCATAAATGGTAATGGTATTATTGTTTGTGTTAAGTAAATGGGGTGAATTTTGGTAATGAATTATTTTTGCTTGGTTAAAACCCTTAAAAATATACTCCGTAAATCTACTTTGCTACATCAATCCAGATAATCATGAATCAAGGAGTGAAGAACAAGATTGAGTGCAGCTACCTTTGTGAATATGGAGCAGCCGAGCAAAAGTCTTCATTTTGAATCACGAAACTATGAGGCAACGAGCAGGCCGGTGATTACGTCGTCCAAGGGAAGATTATATCTGAAATTTATTCCAGATATAATAAATTTCAACTCAAAAAGCGGCTTTAGGCTTGTTTTTGCAACTGTTAATAAAAATCAGCCAAAACAACTTGTTTGATAGGTGTTTGGTAAAATTTTTCTACTTTCAGGCTTATCGGTCCATTTTGGGTCCTCCAATCGGCCTCTTAAACTCCTTTCATATTCTTATGTTTCCGACACTTTCTTTTTTGTTTGTATTTAAATATTTACAATACTTCCCCTTTTTCTTAAGTTTTTAATTTAAAATTTTCGGCTTCCTTTACTGTTTCTATTTTTTCATCTCCTATCATATTTTTCATCTCTCCCATCCTCTTTACACTTCTACTTTATTTATTACTTCTACTATATTACCCTTAAACTTTGTACAAAAGCCTACTATCTCAAACAAACAAGTCTACATGATCGGATTTTAGAGTCATAACCGTTTAGTACTGTACCGTTTTTATACCAATGCCGAATCACACCTTTTTAACATAAAAACCAACTCTTTACAAATAAACCAAATGGGAGAGAAACTAGTAATATATACTTCCTTCGATCCTAAATAAACTTCATAGTTTGACTTTACGGTTTTTAAGAAAGTGAAATTTTTTCTTTTGACTTTTCCATCACGTCCTTACAAATTGTAGATTAGATATAGTGGAAGAGAGAAAGTGTGTGTAAAGTTGGTAATAAACTAAGGGTATAAGGGTAACTTAACTTTATATTAAAAATTACCAAAAATAGAAGTATGAAGTTTATTTTGGACCCTATCCAAAAAGCAAAGTGTGAAGTTCATTTAGGACCAGAGGGAGTACAACTCTAAATATATTATGGTGGGTATTATTGTTCCTGATGGATTATCTCACCAGGGGTGGCCGGAATCCAACTGAAATGAGAGTAAAGGGGAGAGTGAACTGATCGGAAAATGCAAGTACTTGATCCGACAGAATAACAGTATATGAGTATTAAGAGTGCAATAGATTAAGCATCAAGCATCAAGCATCAAGCAAGCATCCATGTCCACAAGTTGGAAGATGATATTTATACTAAGAGATAAAAGGCAATACTTGGCACCCAAGCAAAAAGATGCTAGACTAATAGGAGAGGGACACGTGTAAAGCTACTCTAACAAACTAACAGCCTAATTCGATGGGAAGCAGCCACATGTACAGCTGATTGGAGAGAGAATCTTCAATAGGTGGCTGATTGGGGATTGCTTCTAACAGAATTGCTACCAGAGATCCCGTGTGGCTACGCGTGGGTAACCAGGAATATTCCCTGGTGTTGATGGTGACGTGGCGACACCACCTTGTGAGGCAAGTCCTTGCGGATTTTGGCTAAGTCCACGATGCTTCATTCAGACCTTGAAGATTACTGAGGTCGATATCTGGGAGCTCGGGCTCGTGATGAGAGGACTCACCCCTTTGTCCTTGTTCCCGCCTTTGAGGTAGTTGTCTGCCTGGTGCATGCTGACCATGCGTTTGACTCTCGGGATCAGACTTGGTGCCGAGCTCGGGCGTCTCGAGGTCGGGCTCATAACCGGTCGAGTCTGATTGATTCCTGAGCTTCGTATTTTCCCGACCTCGGTGGTCGAGGTCGGGGTCGGGCAACTTCTCGATCCTTAGCTTGTTCTGTTGACTGGCGCTTGTTTCCGACCCTGGCTGGTCGGGGTCGGGGTCGGTATAGCTGCTGACTTAGTCTTTTCGTGCACTCAGGAATGGGTCCGTGATGCTTTATACCAGCGATTATGATACCCCTGGGGTATACGGGAATATACTCCATCATGAGTCCCTCACTCCCCGAGGCGAAAGTGAAACTTGAGGTGAGAGAGAGTAAATCTTCAATTTCCTGGGCACGTTCGCCCGGCAGGGGTGCTGCTCTTCCATGGTCATGACAAAGGGGTACCTCATTAAAAACTCCGCTGAGGAAAAACCCTGTGGGAAAAAATCCTAACGGAGGAAAAAGAGTATACTCCGCTTTGCCATGAAGTCCGGAGAGGAAAGCGACGCCCCGCTGCAGAGAGGTCCGAGTTTGAGCTCCGTGTATTTCGCGTTCCAGACCTGCTTCATGGGTTAGTTGCTACATCCACGGCCCCGTCCGTGGGTTGATAAGATTTTAATTTTGAAAAAAATTCATCAGGAATTTTAGTGTGTGTATGTGTAGAGTTTGTTTTTCAGAGATATACCTGTTTGGTGTTGATCCCGAGGTGGCTGCGTTTTTCCGAGCTTGTTGTAATCTTGTTTTGTTTTTTGATTTCTTTCCCGAGTCCCTCACTTACCAGTCCACCACTCTTGTGGACTTAGAATATTTTCTAAGTGCGGAAGAGTATGATTCTGAGGGGGACAAGGCAGTTGCATTTAGGGCTTGGTGGAATTAGGAGAATTTGTGGCGTGTAGTAACGCTGATGTGTACAAATAGGAATCTTTAAACATTCCTTTTGCAACATTTTGAATTACGGCGCCATCATTGGTGGAATTCCGAGCTTCTCAGCATTTAATGCGAGGGGTGGCGTTTAAAGTGATTGTACGGCGCCATCATTGCGCCTTTTTGCACGCCTTTTTGAAAAACCCTTTGAGTTTTTTGGGCGGTTGAGTAGTAGTGCGCCACGTGTAAGCTTCCCGTTCCTTTTTTAAGGGAAGTATAAAAGGCGAAATATTTTTCTTTTCTTCTTTGCGCTTTCTTTGTGTTCAAGCTTTTAGAATTCTCAAGAAATCCCAGAGCTCTTCTTCTCCGGCCAGTGCTACCGAAGTTTTGATTTTTCTCCGTCGACTTCTCCTTACCAGGTTAGTCTTTGGTGTCGTTTGTACGTTCTTCGTCGGTCGCGGTTTAGCCGGAAAACCCAGAATGAGAGTTTTTCCGTCAAACTAGTTTTCCGAGTAATGGGGGGTTTACAGTCCCCCATTCTTGATGAGTTTGGTACCTCTAGCCTCGAAATCGCATGCTGATGTCGATTCGAGCGTTTAATTTTTGTTTGGGGGTCGGATTATTGGTTCTCAACCCCGATTTTGATTTTCTGCATGTATGTTTTTTGTTTCTGCAGATTTCGAAGAATGTCTTCTCACAGTGCCTCTGCCAACACTAGAGACAGAGCCAGCAATGACCTACCACTGGGGTATGATGACGTTGCCGCCCTGAGGGAGGCTGGTTTAGCCGATGATGTTGAGGATGCAACCTCAGCGTTTGATGCTGCTCCGCTGAACTAGCGGCAGGGTCGCAGGGCGCTCGTCAAGAAAAATGTCAAGGGCAATGCTGAGTTTTTTACACTTGATAGCTTTGCCGATTACGCAGCTCGCTGCTCCCTGTCTGATAGGGAATGGGAGGAGGCAAGGCGCCTACGTGGGTCCAGTGTGGTGGTGATGAGGCCGGGTGATGACGAGCTGCCTTCTTCCTTCCCCTCGGGGTTCTTCGTCGTTTATTACAACGTTGTTAAGCACGGTTTCAGGTTCCCTCTGCACCCGTTCTATGCCGAGTACCTAGATTAGGTTGGCCTGCTTCCCTGCCAACTTACTCCCAATGGTTTCTATTACATCGCCGCTTTCCTCCCGCGTTGTTTGGGATTGAAGATTACTCCCAGTGTGGGTCTTTTCCGTTGTCTGTTTAACATTGGCCGCAATCCATCAAAGGGCAACCAGAGCTATGCTTCCATAGCCCAGGTTGGGGGCCGCAGTGGGTTCACCGACACCCCTACCTCACACCGTGGGTGGAAGGGCAGATTTTTCTATGTCTGTATGAACTGTCAGTCGGAATCGGAAGTGTCTCCGTTCTCCACCGATGTCTTGATCCTCACTCGGGAGTCGGTGATTGCCCGTAAGCACAATGCGAGTGATCTGAGCGAGTATGCTGACAATGTGAAGAAGTATCTAATGCTCGGTCAGAGCGAAATTGGGAGATTCGTTACTGAGAAAAGGATCAAGGAGGTTCTGAAATGCACCAGCTTCTCGCCCTTAGCAGTGTTGGGTGATGAAGGTGTGGTGGCTGTTGCTGCCCCTGTTGCGGATGAGGAGGAGGAGAATGTAGCTCCTTTCCCAGCAGTTCCAGCGATTGAGGGCCCCGTGCCTGGTTTTGGGGTTGTTGCGCCCTCGGATTCTGAGGAGGATGAGAAGGATGAGGCTACTGCCTTATCTCAGGAGGGGGTTGAGCTCATCGGCACAGGCTTCACAGAGCAGGTGGAGCAGATCTCAAGTCAAACGGCTGCCCAACCTGAGGCTCGTGTTGCCCCTCCCGGTATGTATATTCCTTCTATTGTGGTTCCCACATGGCTATTTAATTTGTAATGCATGCCTTGGGGCCTAACTGATGTTGGGCTATTTGTTCTTTGCAGGTCGTCTAAACATATTCGCTCTTCTGGAAGAGGTTTAGAAGAATCTCTCACAGAAGAAACAACCTGGGTCCCCTCTCAGTGAGTCCTCCTCCGCTTCTGAGGAGAGTGGTGGCGATGATGCGAGCCCTGCAGTTCATTCTGAAGCCACTGATGATGTGAACGTTGCCTCTACTGGTGGCGAGGCCAAGACCACAGACGACGGCCCTCTTGAGGGTCAGGCGAAAGCTACCGTTGATGAATTTGAGGCTGGGGATGCCGCCACAGGGGGAATTGCCTCTACCCAAGATGTTGATGAGGGTGTCCTCTTGAGCCCCCACTTGAAGGAGTCTTCCCCCAATAAGGAGGAAGTTGCGGCCAGGGAGAGCACTGGGGCCGTAGATATGGACGTGGACATCCCTGATGCCATTCCCCAGAATAATGCTGAGCCTGCTACCATACCCCTCTCCTCCCAACCAAATGTGGTGATTGTGGAGAGTGAGAGTGAATGTGAGGAACTGCGGCACGAGCAGACCCATCTGTTCCCTAGAGGCCGTGGGGCCATTCCAGCGGCAGATCCGCATGTGAAGGAGGATGGTGAGGCCGGCCCTTCTAGTCACCAGGATGCTGATTGCCCCATCTTTCCCAGCTACCGCTCATATCCCGATCCGGATAACCAGTGGTTCAACTACCGCATGGATCGGGATCACAACTTCGTCGGTGGAACTGTGCATAGCATGGATTTTCTCTCGCAGATCCGGCCTTATGCGGATGATTACATTGTGAGCCGGATGACCACCCGGGAAATTGCCCAGGATGCTACTAACTCATGTCTCAAGGTCAATGGTTCTTCCTTTTGTATGTTGCTTCTTTTGTCGTATTCTTTGGCTATTGTCTGATCATATATCCCTGTTTTCAGTCTGCCTTCATCTGCCATGAGCTTGGCCGTAGGGCTGATGATGCGGAGCACCGGGCTTGCCAGGCCGGTAGAAGAGAGGCTGGTATTCTCCACACCAGGTCCCTTGTTGAGCAAGCTCTTAAGATCTCTGAGAAGCGTGGCGATGAGTTGGAGGCCACTGCTGACCGGGCCCTCAAACAGACTGCGCAGTTTAGCGAGATGCTTGATGAATTCACCGTCAGGGCTCTAGGTGCCGAGCAGCAGGTGTCCGTGCTCGAGGCTGAGCTGGCTGAGAGTAAGCACCAATTTGAGAACCTCAAGGGGACAGCGGATGCGGCTGTGAAATCCCTGGTTGAAGTCGAGGGGAATGTCATGGTCTCGGAGATCAAATCCCAGAAGGCTGAGCACAAGGCTCTTGGTGCTGAAGAAGAGCTTAGGGTTTACCAATCCATTCACAAGGAGATGACCGATATCGCCGAGAGCGCCGTTGCTGAAAATGAGGCTCTTGAGAGATCTATGATCGAGATGACTGGCCAGGCCAACCGCTTAGCTCGAGAGAATGAGCAGTTGCAAGAGAATGTCGTTCGCTGGCAACGGCGCTGTGATGAGCTGGAGACCGCCCTTAGAGAGTCCCTGGTGCAGGACGGGCTTAAGGGGATCAAGGTCATGCAGCTGGAAACGGAGGTCCAGGCTCTGAAAGATTCTGCCGCCACTTTTTCCTCAGAGCGCGGCCAGATCCTGGAAGGGATCATGACCGCACATGCTGCCGAGCTCGCAAAAGCAAAAGCTTCCGGAGCTGATGAGTTCAAGGCTTCATGTTCGGTTGATTCTCCCCCTCCTGACTCCGTTGCTTGGTTGCATAGTGTGATGAGCCAGCACGTGAATAGTTGGTTGGCGACCACAGAAGGCCTGAAATTCCTGGGAAATCAGCTGACGCCATCCCTGGAGTATGGGAAGTATTTGATGCAGAAAGGTATTTATGATCAGCTCCGAGAGACTCTGCCTGGTTTTACTTATAAGAAATATAAGCTTCCTCGACCCATGAAGCATCATGAGGTTGCCGCCGGCCAGCAAATTCAGTATTCTTTGACTACTCAGGCGCGGCCAGCTGAGGCCGAGGCTATCGAAGAGGTGGAGCAAGAGAAGAAAAAGAAAAGGAAAGAGTATATTCCCCCTCCCCTTTATCTTTTTGCATGCCTGGCTGATGGGCCGTTGTTATAAGCATCCTTGAAACACCTTTTTACAATCGCATTGTGTATGAAATGTTTATTTATCTGCAGTTTTCTGTGTCTGTCGTGCTTTGCATATTTGAGTCGTATGTTGCACATGTTATGTTGAGTGGGGATGGGCCATGAATGGCTTGTCCTCCTTTAGCTTTGAGCTCAGTGTATGTTTGCTGAATGGAAGCAATTTTCCCCAGCAGAGGTTGTATAGTCAGTCCTGCTTGGGTGAGGCATCATTGGTTCCTTGCTGTTTTTCAGTAGCACGAAACTTGCCTTTGTCTGATTCGCAGTCATGGATTTTCAGGTGTCCATGCTGGATTCTGCACGTTGCATGCTTGTGCAGTAATGGACTTTCAGGGGTCCATTACTGAGCAGTTTATCAGTAGCATGGATTGCCAACTGTTGGAGCTTTCATGGGAGCTTTTGGCCGTCACTTTGGAGCTTTAGGCTGTGCCATTTCCTTGCGGCCAGTAACTCGTTTGTCTGGTGCCTTGTGCTTAATAAAGCTTTTTGGGACTAGCTTTTCCTTAGGACAATAGTTTGAAAATTTTTCTTTGGTTTATTTTTTAATCACAATGTAAGGATAACAGGTGCGTTGAACAGGTGAGGTGGCTTCATTTTTCGAAGTCCTCCTCTGTCAACTGATCTGAGCCCGTGCTATTAAGAGCACTTGCTCAGCCTGTGATGAGAATGCTTTAGCAGAGTTGCAGCAGTTGCTTCACTTGCTGTGCATGACTGTTGCAAAGGTATCTTATTTTGTAAAATATCCCAAATAGCTGTAATATGTAAATAGAACCTGGGAAGTGGGTCCTGAAAGGTCTGCGGGGCTTGAGAAGCGGGCCCAGCATTCATGATCCAGATGCGAGGTCTTTTAAGCAAGCTCGGCTGGAATCCGCAGTAATGCGTTGTGTTACGGCTGGACTTTAATTCCGGGCTGTTTGGCTTTGCGCCAGAGATTTTGATAACGACCTCCTTCCAGACCGCGAGATATGGACTAGAGCTCAGCACTGCGAGATTCGTACGAGAGCTCGGCGGGGTCGGAAGCGAGAGGTGCAAGCAGTCGGACTTTAATTCCAGACTGTGGCATTGCGCCATCAATTTAGGGAGCTGTCCTCCTTCCAGACCGCGAGATATGGACTAGAACTCAGCGCTGCGAGATTCATACGAGAGCTCGGCAGGGTCGGAAGCAAGAGGTGCTCGACCAAGGTCAGGTCCGTCAAGTAGCCCAGCCTTCGGCGTTTGCGCCTCAATTTAGGGAGCTGACCTCCTTCCAGACCGCGAGACATGGACTAGAGATCGGCACTGCGGGATTCGTGCGAGAGCCCGACGGGGTCAGAAGCGAGAGGTGATCGACCAAGATCAGGGCCATCAAGTAGCCCAGCCTTCGGCATTGCGCCTCTATCTGCCCCCGCCTTCAATGCTAAAGGGGAGACGAAATTTCGTGGGGTGCAAGGACTTATGAAGTTGCCTCAGCCCAAAATTCGGGAGCCGCGTTGGGCTACTGTCCCAGCTTGTTTTGTGAGGAAGGAACAAGGGCTTATATAGATGCCTTGACTTCTCTCTTTGGGAGCCGCGTGGGGCTGTTGTCCCTGTTTGTTTTGTGAGGAAGGAACAAGGGCTTATATGGATGCCTTGACTTCTCTCTTTGGGAGCCGCGTGGGGCTGTTGTCCCTGTTTGGTTGAGGGCTTACGAAGTGGCCTCGCAGATCGAGAGCCGTTGAGGCCATTATCCCTGGAGATTTGAGGGCTTATAAAGTGGCCTCAGAGGTTGGGAGCCGTCAAGGCTGTTATTCCTAGAACATGGAGGGCTTATGAGGTCGCCTCGGGAATTGATTGTAGACTGAAGCGTCTGTATTTGCGAGGGCTTACAAAGTCGCCTCGGCTTGTCGGAGGTTTGG
This sequence comes from Cuscuta europaea, assembly GCA_945859875.1. Lineage (NCBI taxonomy): Eukaryota > Viridiplantae > Streptophyta > Magnoliopsida > Solanales > Convolvulaceae > Cuscuta > Cuscuta europaea. The sequence goes on from CAMAPE010000021.1 coordinate 3,870,378, forward strand.
CTGGAGAGCCTGTATTCGCGAGGACTTATGAAGTCGCCTTGGTTATTGGAGATCGGTTGATGAGCGTGTGTTGTCGAGGGATTACAGAACGATCTCGAATTTTTGGAGCCGCTTGGGCTATTATCCCGGCAGCATCAAGGACTTACAGAGCGGCCTTGGAAATCGGTAGCGGGCTGAAGAGCCAATGTTTGCGAGGACTTACGAAGCTGCCTCGACTTATATCAACGTTGAGCTCGGACTGAAAGACTTATGAATTGCTCCCAGGGAGAGTTTTGTGTTGAACCCTTTATTGATTTAAAATGGCAGCCGTGAACAGTTTACAGTGTATGGCCGAGGTTGCAATCAGTGACCCCGGATTTCCAATGTCCGTGATGGTGCAAAGTCTCCGTTCGGCGAGGGCTCGTTGTCTCCTTTACAACGTTGGGTCACTGGTAGTACCTCACCAAGTGGTGGACGTTCCATAACCTCGGAACTTCCGTGCCTTTTGGAGTGCTTAGTTTATAAGTCCCGGGCCAAACTACAGCGGTGATGATGTAGGGCCCCTCAAAATTTTTTTTCCATCTTGCCTCCCTCATTAGGTTGGCTGGCTGTTCGTCACCTGAGGACGTAGTCCCCCACTTGGAACTCCCGACCTCGGACTCGTGCATCGTAATAGCTCTTGACCTGACGTCTGTAGTTCTCCGACCTCAGGAATGCGTTCTCCCTTCTTTCATCAATGAAGTTGAGGTCGACTCGCATGTTCTGCTCGTTCTATTCGGGGTCGTATGACAGGACCCATGGGGTCGAGATTGTGACCTCCGTAGGGGCTTTGGCTTCAAATCCATAACAGAGTGAAAATGGAGCCTCACCCGTTGCTCTGCGGGGAGTTGTTCTGTAGGCCCACAGAATGTTGTGGAGCTCTTCCACCCAGCCTCCGCCTTCGTCTGTGAGCTTCTTTTTAAGCCCGTCAGAATGGTGCGGTTGGCATTTTTGACCTGTCCGTTGCACTGTGGGTAGGCGACGGAGGTTGTGGTGTGTTTGGTTCCCCAACTGACCAGCATATCCTGGAAGCTTATGGCCTCGAATTGAGTACCATTGTCCGTGATAAGCTGATGTGGTACAGCGAAGAGAGCGAGGATATTTTTGTGGACAAATCTCCTACACTGCGCCTCGGTTATGCTGGTCAGTGGTTCCGCTTCTATCAATTTGGTGAAGTAGTCGATGGCGACTACGATCCATCTGCAGTTTCCAGTACCTCGAGGAAGCTGTCCCACGACGTCTACGCCCCATCTAGAAAATGGGATTGCGGTGCTAATGGGGGCGTAGTTTACTGTTGGGCGTCCCGGGGCATTCTGGAATTGTTGGCACGCGTTGCAACTGCGGGCCATCCGAGCGCAATCTTTTGCCATGGTGGGCCAGAAATATCCTTGTAGGAGGAGCTTTCTGGACATAGTGTGGGGGCCCTCGTGTGCAGAGCAGACCCCAGCATGCACCTCCTCCATGGCTAGCTTGGCCTTGCTGTCGTTGAGGCAGCGTAGAAGCGTACCATTGTAAGATCTTTTATATAACATGCCATCAAGGAGGGTGTAGGTAGGAGCTCGGAGCTTGACAATTCTGGCCTCGGCCTCATCCTGGGGCAGTTGCCCGTTGTCAATGTATTCCTTCAGGTCAGTTGTCCGGTCCCTTGGGATGGCCTGTACCCGATGTATGAGGGTCTGTTGTATGTTTGGTGTCGATAGCTCCTCCACCTGAGCTATCTTGGAGATATATTCAGGCGTATCTGAGCTCAGCTTGGATAGAATATCGGCTTCCTGATTCTGAGCCCGTGGTATCTGCATGATTTCATACAATTGGAAGGTTCCGAGGAGTTCCAGCGTAGCAGCTTTGTATTCCTTCATCCGAGCCTCCTTTGTTTCACAGGAGCCGTTAATTTGCCCGACCATGAGCCTCGAATCGCACTTGATCCTCAGCTTTCCCGTCTGCATATTAGCTGCAAGGCGTAGGGCAGATAATAAGGCTTCATATTATGCCTCATTGTTGGAGACTTTGAACGTAAAGTGTATAGCATAATAAGCTCGGAAGCCCTCGGGGGTGATGAGTACGACTCCCCCCCGCAGGCTTTGGTGGCTGAAGAGCCATCGGTGAGCAGAGTCCACCAGCCATCCTCCTCAGCAGAGGTGACCGGGGTGAGATCCCTAGCGGTGCATTCTGCCATGAAGTCGGCGAGTGCTTGGCCTTTGATGGTCAGCCTCGGTTTTATATCGATCAGGTACTGGCTCAGAAAAGCGACCCATTTGACCATTCTGGCTGAGCTTGTTGGGCTCCGCATAAGTTGGCCCAGCGGTTGGTGTGTGAGAACATGGACGGCATGAGCCTGAAAATAATGAGCCAGGCGCTTCACGGTCCATACTACTGCAAGTACAGTCTTCTCTACTGGAGAGTACTGGAGCTCGGCATCGCACAGTGTTTTGCTTATGTAGTAGATGGGCTTTTGAGCTCCATCCTCCTCACGGATTAGGACTGAGCTCACGGCCCTGTGGCTGACGCCAAGGTAGAGGTATAGTGTTTCCCCGTGCTCAGGTTTTGAAAATACTGGCAGAAAGACCAGGTATCTCTTGAGGTCGTCGAATGTTGTCTGGCACTCGGGAGTCCACTGAAATTTTGCAGACTTCCTCATAATTTGGAAGAAAGGCAGTGCACGCTCAGCCGATTTTGATAGGAACCGGTTGAGGGCAGCCAATTTCCCAGTTAACCTCTGGACTTTTTGACATTTCAGGGCGGCTCCATATTGAGTATGGCCTGCACCTTCTCCGGGTTTGGTTCTATCCCACGCTGGCTGAATTTGCATCCCGTGCAACGCACGGGTGGAAATCTAGCCCAGGAATTTGCCCCCTTGAACCGCAAATGTGCATTTCTTGGGGTCAGTCGGAGATTGATCTTGCTCATGATTTTGAAGATCTCCTCGAGATCCTCGGCATGCGTGCTGGTTTTGCGGCTTTTGACTATCATGTCATCCACATATGCTTCCATAGTTCTGCCGAGCACAACCTTGAAGACCCTGGCCACCATGCGTGTGTAGGTGGTGCCTAAGTTCTTGAGCCCAAACGCCATGACTAGATAGCAGAAGATGCCCTCTGGAGTCATGAATGCCGTCTTCGGGTCGTCGAGTTCGTTCATGAAAATCTAGTAGTAGCCCCGAAAGGCGTCCAGGAAGCTCATAAGCTCGCAGCCGGCCGTCTCATCAACTAGTTGATCGATGTTCGGCAGTGGGAATGGATCCATTGGGCAAGCCTTGTTGAGGTCGGTATAATCGACGCACATACGAAATGTTGGCGGTTTGGGTGCCAGGACAACATTCGCTAGCCAATCCGGGTATTCGACTTCGGCGATGTGATTTATGCTAAGGAGCATAGTCACCTCAACCTTGACAAATTCCCTTCTGTCCGTAAACAGGTACCGCTTGCGCTGTTTGACAGGCGTCGCGTTTGGGTCCATGGATAGCTTGTGCGTGATTATATCACGACTAATCCCCGACATTTCATCGGGGCCCAGGGCAAAAATGACCTTGTACTTAACAAGAACAGAAATAATTGCTTGCCTCAATCCCGACTTTAAGTTTGTCCCGATCTGAACAGCTCTTTCTGGATTGGATTGGTCCAGGATGACAGTCTCCAGTGCGCCTACAGGCTCAGCTTTGGGAGTTTCCTCCTCGAGCGCAGCCTGTGAAATAGTATTGATGCGCATGTCTCTGGCTGCCATCTGCTTTGTCATCTTCATGTAGCAGGATCTGGCTATTTTCTAGCTACCCCTGCAGTAGCTGACCCCGGTCTCGGTTGGGAATTTCATGTAGAGGTGCCGCATGGAGATTACAGCTTCCAAGTCCTCCAATGCTGGCCTTCCAAGTATGACACTGTGAGCACACTTGAGTCGCACCACCACGAACTCCACAAGGATCTTAGAGTGGTGGGATCCATCCCCGAATCTAAGGGTAAGCTCAATAGTGCCCTCGGCGTCTATGGAGTCACCAGTAAACCCAGAGAGGGGAGTTCGGATGGGCCTCAGAGAGTTGAGGTGGAGGTCTAGCTCATGAAATGTCTGGATATACATAATGTTGATAGAGGAGCCAGTGTCAATGTAGGCGCGGTGGATGATGGAGAAGGGAAGTCTGGCAGATCACGGTCGGTGAACGAGATCACATCCGATCTCGCTCTCTAGGCAGCATGTGGGAGGTTTGTGATCTCCCCCACGTAGAGCTTGTTGTTCCACTTTTTTCTTTGTGCGGCAGTGTCCCCGCCTGTATTTCCTCCGACGATCATCCGGACCTCATTTTCGGCGCCGCTGATTGCGCCTGTTATCCTCGACCGAATCATCATCGGAGATCAGCCCAATGTCTTTCTTCCTCAGGGAGCGGTCTGGTTCCCGCTCCTCATCTCGGGATCTGCGCTCATGGCCCCGCTTCTGGTCGTATTCGGGTTTCCGGACAAACCGTGTTAGGTAGCCCCTGCTGATCAATTTCTCGATTTCCAGTTTCAGCGTGTGGCATTCCTCCATTGTGTGGCCATGAAACCTGTGAAATTTGCAGTAGGGGCCTGACTTGTCCCCCTGCTGGATTTCGTTGATTCGTGGGTCCCGAACCACCAAGCCTTCCTGATCAGCCGCTTCCAAAATATGGCGGACAGAATGGGTCAGCGGCACCATCAACTTGGGGCCGTTCCAGGGGCGTCTGGTTCTGAAGTTGCCCCTGCCCCGGTGCCTGTCACCGTCATCACAGGGTTTTTCCTCCCGCGGTTGTTTTGGTTTCTCCTGCAGCTTCTGTTCCTGCTTTTGGGGTTTAGCATCATTTTCCTGTGCCTTTTTGCGGCTGCGCACATCTTCCGCTAAGGCATAATTCTGCCCGCGGTGGAGCGCCCGCTGATAGTCCTGTGGGGGGTCAACGACAAGGCTTCTAGAGAAGCCACCAGCCCATAGGACCTCCTGCAACATGGATAGATGGGTGTTGTCGTCAGCCCCGTAGACCTTAGAGGTCTCTTCGTTCCATCGTTCGAGAAACTTGCCCAAAGGCTCATCTCTGCCCTGCTTCACAGACAGCAAGTAGGAGAAGTGTTTCTTCGTCCTTGCCCTTGCGGCGAAATGGGTGAGGAAGCGTGTAGCTAGCTCTCTCCACGAGTCAATGGACTCATCGGGGAGATCATTGAACCAATCATATGCCTCACCCTCTAAGGTGGAGGGAAACATACGGCAGATGTACTCATCGCTAGCGCCCAGCATGTACACGCCGGACTGGTAGCGAGTGTAATGCTCCTGGGGATCGGTTTTACCCCCATAGAGCTGGATGTTGGGGCCCTTATACTTTGGAGGTATAGGGGCCTGCATGATCCGTGTGGTAAAGGGGGTAGCAGTCCTTACCCTTACCGTGATAGGTTCTTGATTGACCTGGGCCCGGAGTTGTAGGACCTGGAGCGCTAGCGCTTCCGGTTGAGCATCTCGCGCCGTGTGCTGGGGAGGCGGTGGCGGTAACGCTGTGACAGCTGCAGCCCGTAGCTCATTAATCTGCTGAGTCAGGAGGCGGATCTGTTCCTCCCTAGGATCCACCTGGCGCTGGCGCCGTGGTGGAGATCCAACTTGCCGCCTTGGCGAGGAGAGCCTTGGCTGGCGCAATGGTTGTTGCAGTTGTTGTTGTGGACGTGGTGGCGAAGCACTCTGTTGCCTTGGGGAAGAAGGTATCTGTTGGTGGCGTGGGGGGGGGGGGCGAATCTAGGGGAATAATTGCCCCCCTAGCCTCTCCAAAGTGGGTACACGCTCTGGAGTCCTTCTCCCCGGCTGTTGCTGTTGTTGCTAGGGAATGTCGAGAACTGAGGAGTTCACCCTGTTAATCCCCCGGATGTTGACAGACAGGCGCTGATTCGCCATGGATCTGTCCCCCAATCTGGAGAAGATGGGATGCCTTCCGACTTCGATCCAGGGATTGGGGTTGTCGTCTTGTTGCTGCCCCTGCGGGGGAAGGGACTGTGAGGAGTCCTCAGTGGTGACAGCATAGACACCTTCATCATTGTGGCAGCCATGATCAACACGGCGTGCCGTGTATTTGGAAGGCAATATAGGAGGTGGTGGTGGTGCCATCCTTCGTGGTGCCGCAACGGAACGAGAAGTTCTCGCCTGCTGCGCGAGGGGCACAGCGTTCACAGGTGCTGCAGAAACCCCCTGGCGGATCGGGGGAGAGTTAATCCCCGGAGTCGCCCTCTGGCGAGGGGGAGATTGTTATACCATCTGTGCTGGTCTCTCCACCACCAGAGGAGCGTCAATAGAGCCTACTCTTAGAGACCGGGATCTGGAAGTCGCCGGAGAGATAGGCCTGGTGGCATGAGAAGCCACAACAGTTGCTGGCTGAGATTGCAGTGTGGGGAGCACCTGCTGCAATCCCGAGATGAGGGCGCAACCCGCCGTAGAGGGATCAACCATCAGAAGATTCTGGAATTGTGGGATCACGTGTGCAGACGGCATTGCCACTGCATCACGATTGAGCGAGATATGTTGACGGAGATCTGGGGAAGCACGCTGAATCTGACTGCGCTGATCCGCAGGAGTTTCAGCGACTTGTTTTCCCCTAGCGGCCCTCCCGGCACCAGAAGTGGCAGTAGCTTCCAGCGAGGGCTCCACCTGTGCGACGGTGGCGGCAGCACGTCGACTTCTAAGATTTTTCTTTCCAGCCATTGTTGTAGAAAAACTTGTTGTAGATCTGAGGAGAATCGGGAGGATCTGACCTGCTCACAGTTCAACTCTCAATGAAAGCACCAAAAAATGATGGATTATCAGACCAGGGGTGGCCGGAATCCAACTGAAATGAGAGTAAACGGGAGAGTGAACTCATCGGAAAATGCAAGTACTTGATCCGGCAGAATAACAGTATATGAGTATTAAGAGTGCAATAGATTAAGCATCAATACTTGGTGCCCAAGAAAAAAGATGCTAGACTAATAGAAGAGGGACACGTGTAAAGCTACTCTAACAAACTAACACCCTAATTCGATGGGGAGCAGCCACGTGTAAAGCTTATTGGAGAGAGAATTGCTGCCAGAGATCCCGTGTGGCTACGCGTGGGTAACCAGAAATATTCCCTGGTGTTGATGGTGACATGGTGACACCTCCTTGTGAGGCAAGTCCTTGCGGATTTTGTCTAAGTCCACGATGCTTCATTCAGACCTTGGAGATTACTGAGGTCGATATCTGGGACCTCAGGCTCGTGATGAGAGGACTCACCCCTTTGTCCTTTGTTCCCGCCTTTGAGGTAGTTGTCTGCCTGGTGCATGCTGACCATGCATTTGACTCCCGGGATCAGACTTGGTGCCGAGCTCGGGCGTCTCGAGGTCGGGCTCATAACTGGTCGAGTCTGATCGATTCATGAGCTTGGTATTTTCCTGACCTCGGTGGTCAAGGTCGGGGCCGGGCAACTTCTCGGTCCTTAGCTTGTTCTGTTGACTGGCGCTTGTTTCCGACCCTGGCTGGTCGGGGTCGGGGTCGCTATAGCTGCAGACTTAGTCTTTTCGTGCACTCCGGAATGGGTCCGTGATGCTTTATACCGGCGATTATGATACCCCTGGGGTATACGGGAATATACTCCATCAGTTCCATTACAAGTCAATTGAACCCGTGCGGATAGCTTAGTTGGTCAAGTGGTGGGAGATTTGGATCAATGGACCAAGGTTCAAATCCCCGCAGTGACCGAGTTGAGGTCACAGAACCTGAAATAAGGCTGGACCTCTGGTGCGCACGGGTGTATGTGCCTACTGCCACTCTCCTGACTGAGTCACCTTGACTAAACTCTCCGGCATCATGTCGGGTCGGGGTGGGGCTCCTGGAGTGGGAGATTCCACCTTTTTTGGATTAATATAGGTCAATTGCCTGTTTGTGAGCTCCTAGTTATTTCAGCGTTACACGAGAGTTAACTTTCTCAATTATATTAGATAATTAGATAATTGTAAGAAGTGTTGAAGTGCATGTCATAATGATTACACATCACAACATGTTGCCTTAATATTGTAGAAAACAATGTAACATGAGAATAATTATATATTTTTGGGTTCACGTTTTATTGTTTCTAAAGCCTTATCGACCTATCGAGAAGATCTCTAAATTTTGAAAATAACTAAAACCACTCATACGGAACATGAATCATTTTTGTTTTTAAATAAATTTGTCTTTCATGGTTACTCCTTTATAAAAATAACTTTAATTTGGTATGAGTTTAGTATCTATTAATAGATTAGTATGGATAATATTATTGTACTTATAGTAATATCGCTTCTTATCTTATAATTCGTATATATGAGAACATGGTTGATCCTAGATGGTCAAAAAATCACTTCAGAAACATATTGTCTCAGATAGTATCGGCAGCTTTTGTTCCAAAACCCTAATTTTTCTCCCACGTATGTCTATCGCTGCATTTAGTATGGTGACCACTGACCCATGGCACTCCTACGGCGGTGCAGCCTCAGTTCGTATACTGTGGTATCAGCTCACTATGAGCATCATGATCCCAGAGATAAAATACGGATGAACAGTAGATCTGCGGATGAACAGTAATTTTTTATTTTGTATTTCAGTAGCAGAGTGATGTAACTCTCGTTTAGAAAAATGTAACTCACGTTGATAAGAAATATAACTTGAGTCAACTTGAAATGTAAGTTGTCTAAAACAAAATATAAGAAAAAACTACATTGATTTAAATGTAATTAGGATCAATGAAAAAATTGATCCTAATTATCCAATTATTTTTGTAAATAGCGAATATGTTTTATTTTTAATATTAGGACCATAAAAATGATGTAGTTAAATAGAATATATATATATATATATTGGTTCAAATAAGAACATGATTTTAGGAGAGAAATGAGAACGAATCTAGATCGTTAGATTTGCTTTAAGTGAAATTCAATGTGCATTAGATGAAACTGTAATGTGCATTAGGTGAAATTAAAATGTGCAACACAAAGCGTATGATACAATGTCATTGAGTGAAGCTGAATTGTGCATTAGGTGAAATTGAAATGTGCATTTGGTGAAACTGAAATGTGCATAATAAAAGGTAGGGTGTGATGTTATTTTAAGACATTAGGTTAAAGAAGTGTCTGAAATTTATTATAAAAGATTGTTATATCAAGTTAACAAGTTATGCACAATTTATTATAAATTGTGAGTTATGAAACTGTGATGTTATTTGGCAGTACTTATGCATAATGAAACTGAAATTTATTCATACTCTATGGAACTAATAAAAAGATTGTTATATCAAGTTAAGAAGAAGAAAAACCAAGCCATGGATCAATATCTTGCGGAGATTAAAATTATGGCAGACTCTTTGGCGGTCATTAACTCCCCGGTGAGCAACAAGGACCTCATTGAATACACCATTCTCGGTCTTGGTACCGAATACGAGTCCCTGGTCACTGCTCTTTCCTACGTTCTGGAGCATCTTACGTTTGATTAGTTAGGCCCCATGCTCGTAGCCCAGGAACAACGAAGGCTTTACCTTCACATTCAAGAAGCTTCCTCATCTAGCCATCAAACATTCTCGGCCCAGGGACAGTACGCTACCTACACAGCCCTCACCGTGGCTTGGGCAAAGGGGGTGTGATGCGTATAGTACAGACCGATGCCAACCTCAAGTCGACCTAGAACGAGACTCGCTACAGGTGCAAGATGGTCCATTAACAAGACCTCGTGCTAGGCGTTTCCATGAGGCCATTTGTGCATGGATTGAGAAGAGTAGGAGTGAAGCCTTAACCACATCCAAGGGGGATGACTATGGAGCCTTGTTTCACCTAGTAGGCTGTCCAACTGAAACTTAAAATTGATCCATGCAATACAAACTCCCAAGCTACCGTAATGTAGCTTAAATGTTCAAATGGGCCATTTCAGCATACAGAACTAACCTTGGAGCATTGGGCCAGAATTAGATTTTACTTCCAGTCCATTATATTTTAAGTTTTATGTGTTAAGTATGTTTAACTGAGCTATAGGATAGAATCTGGTTTAAAAAAGAGTTTAGCCACAAAAGTTCATCCTTATGCAATACCGTAAAGTATGTTGCTAATACCTATTTTAGTGGCAAATGGGGGTCAGTTGCCCACCAACGTTCCCACTTTTCCTTTCCATGATTTCAGATAGTTATTTGGGTAGATTAAGTAGTATTTATAATGCAGCAGTATGTAAAAAATGATGATTAGTGTATTCTTCCAGAAAATGAAAGCATCCTTGTTTTCAAAACCTCATGTTTTATATTGAGTTCAATTGAGTTGTGTTACTTATCAATTTGGTTGTGGCGTCCATAGCTCCTTTCTCTTATCTTTCATCCTTAGAAAGTGGCGAGAACTCATACGTTCCTTCTACTTTCGTTATTTATGAAACCATTAAGCTTCCCAGAACCAACACCATTTTCAAGCTTTCTTTTGTGAGGGGTCTTGGACATAGTTTCTGATCGAATCCCATACCTCTATTTATACATCTTTTTATTATCTAGTCATCTAATCATACGTTCCAGTACACAAAAAAAAAACAATTCTGCAGCATACCAAAAAAAACATTATGCGGCATACAATAAAAAAAAAGTCTGCAACATACCAACAAGGAACAAAGCTTTAAGACATTCCTTAAACCTTTCAATGGAGGAGACGGACACCACATCCGCTTGAACCAAGCCATACACACTCGGTCTAACACTAGCAGCGAGAAACAAGATTGCGTCTGAGTGGATTTTGGGAGCATCTCAGAGAGGCTAGCTATACACGAGAGAAAAAGCAAAGTGGGAGAAAAGAAATGGGCGGAGGAGTAGAATTTACAGGAGGGAAAATCATGATGTCTATACCTCCTTTCCACGGTAAGAATGATCCTGAGGCTTACCTAAAGTGGGAGAAAAGAGTTGAGAGGGTGTTTAACTGTCATAACTATTCTGAAAAAAAGGCCAATTTAGCTGTAGTTGAGTTTAAAGACTATGCTAACACATGGTGGGATAAACTGGAGGCGAGTAGGAGAAGAAATTGGGAGCGACCCGTGAGAAGTTGGGCGGAGATGAAAACTTTAATGAAGAAAAGGTTCGTACCTGGCTGGTATCACATACAACTATACCATAGGTTGCAAAGATTGGTAGTTTGGTACAAAAATCGTTGAGTGTTAGGGATTATGCTCAAGAACTGAAGGCTCTCATGGCAAGAAGAAGATAAAGAAGCCATCATGGCCAGATTTCTCAAGGGTTTAAATCCAGACATTACAGATGAGGTTGAGAGATCATACTATCGAGTGTAACCTGGTCTATAAATACTTCTGGTATATATAACCTTAAAGGGGATCCGCTTTATGGAATAATAATATTGCCTTACATTGCCCAAATTTCCTTACATTTCGTAGATTAACTCTCGTAGTTGGAATTAAGATGTTTTTACTTGTACTGTAATTCCTCCTAGACCAGACCAGACCAGACCAGACTAGACCAGTTCAGACCAGACCAAACTTGGATAGTTATAAAATACAAAGAAACCAGACCAGACCAGCAAATTACACTCCAAGTAAAAACATCCTTAAACTCCATCATTTGGTCCATCATTTAGTGCTCTCATTGAGAGCCAATTTACGACAAAGACGATGGTCAGATCTCATAGTCACAACCATGCTGGCAGTAACCAAGGCGACACAAGAATAAACCAAGTTGTGATCGAGGACGAAGTATCCCGTTCGCGACGAAGCGATTTCCGGAGTAGGAAAGACAACGTGTTAACCCCGAGCGATTTGAGGAATCATCAGCATGGTGGAAGGAGTTCCAGGCATCCAACAACACGTCCATCACAGTTCTGGACTCCAGCCACCGGGAACCACGTTCCAGGCGTGGATCCCGCGCAAGCAATATCTAGCCTGGCGACTTTCCAAATGGCTGTGGAAACCCTGACCACGGCCTTTCAAGGAATCGTTCCCAGTACTGGTGAGAGGCTACCTTCTCCCCGTCGTGCGCCCTCGGTTCCCCATCGGAAGGAGGATGAGGCGGTGTCTACGCACCGCCATAGGAATTCGCCTCTAGCAAGATCTCAAAGGTCCCACCACTCCAGGCAGACCCCAAGGGCGTCGGTGATGGACCGTATTGGGGAACAAAGGGTTTCGGTGCATGATAGACTCTTCTCAAGGGTAGAGAGAGGCGAAGAAGCCTCATCACCAGATGCTTCCTCCCACCGTGGCAGGGTGCGTGGGGAAAATCTCAGGCATGAGGCCCTTGGACATCGCGGGCACATAGAGATCACACTCCTCAACCTTTCGTCCACGATGGCCAAGATGATGACGACCTCAAGAGGCATCTTGATGAACTTAGAAGGGCGGTAGATGGAAGGGTCAATCTCAATCATGATGTGAGGATTCCTGAGCCGCTTATCCGTCAGATCATGAACACTCCGCTGCAAAAGGGGTACAAGCCCTACAACATTGAAGCTTACTGAGGAAAAACTTATCCCCTACACCATGTCTCTAGGTACATGACCTACAAGGTAATGATGGGGTACAATGATGCGATTAGGTGCTGAGGGTTTTCCGTGACCCTCGACGGGCCAACCCGGGAATGGTATGACTCTTTACCTGATGGAAGAATACAAAACTTCCAGGAGCTAACCCAGGCGTTCATCGCACGATTTGTCAGTTCAAAAGATTTCAAGAATAATTTCTCTCACCTCTTAGGAGTCAAACAAGGACGCCAGGATACCCTGACTGCCTTCCCAGCTCGTTTGAGGGACGAATCGGTGTCTGAACAACAGATCCGATGTAGCAATTTTCACCAACGCCCCGAGGTCGGTAGAGCAGCATAAAGAATTCTTTCGACAACCGCCGACCTCGCATGAGGAAGCCTACGATGAGTCGACCGACAGGCAAAGGTGGAAGAAGCGGAAGAGACAAAAGGAAGATGGAAAGCACCAAGCTGATGATGGGAGGAAGAAGAATGCCAAGAAGGAGACCCACAACCAAGATAAAGGAAACAGGTCCAAAAGAAAGAAGAAGGGTTGGAACAAGAGCAAGTCAGGGGTGCCTATTGGACCTCTATCCATCCAATAAGAGTTTTCCCCGCTAACGCATCCTGTGAGCACGATCCTGAATTATGCAGCTAAGCGGGGCTCGGAAACTTTTCCCGACAATTGCAACATTATCAATAGCTAGACTACCCGGAGAAAATATTGCATACTTCACAAGATTGATACCCATGAGACAGACGAATGTTACATTTTGAAGAAATGCGTGGAGAGGCTCATCCATGAGGGACAACTGTATCAGTTTGTGAAGAAAACCCGACATGGTCCACCCCCTCAAAAGAAGAGCATTTGGGTGAAGGGAAAATAGGAACAAGCCTCAACCACTAAGAAGAGGGAGGTCGGAGCCCGGTTCAATGATGAAGATGAAAGGGAAGAATCTGACCGACAAAAGCGCCCACATGTCAACCAGATCTATAGTGGACCAGTGGGAGGAGACACCATTGGGGAGAGGAAGAAGCGGATTCGTCAGCTATTCAATGGAGAAATCAACTGTTTCCTGACAGATAAGAAGCAGAAACACGACTCTATCATTTTTAGTGACGACGATCTGTCACCTTGCTCCCGCCCCATATAGGGATGCCCTAGTGGTGAAGATGGATGATAGGCACTAGTTGTTAGTGCCTAAGTATACATTTTTATTATTGTTTGTAATGTTTATTTACTAGTTTTGTGCAAGTTTATAGTTGTTAGTTTGCATTTAATTGTAATCGTATTTCTAGCATTTTATTGTTTGTTGTAAGTTGTAGTTAGTTTGGCTATAAGTTTAGGATAGGTTTGGAAGCAAAAAGGATGAAGAAAACTGAGTTTTGTGCAAAACCCGGTCGGGTATGGACTTTACCCGGCCGGGTATGAAGTGACAAATGAAACTGCTGCAAAACTAGCAAATACCCGGTCGGGTATTCCATATACCCGGTCGGGTATTCTATGATTTCGGACCAAAGAACGTGCAGAAGACACAAAAACATGGGAAAATATTTGATTTGGTAAATACCCGGTCGGGTATGTCAAAATACCCGGCCGGGTATCCGGCATTAGGTGTTGAAAACACCTATAAATAGCCCCATTTTCCTTCACATTTCATCATCCCTTCTTCCAATCTCTTTAGCTCATCTTAGAATAGCATTTCTTTATATTTTTCTAGCTATGTTTAGCCTCCAAATGAGGAGCTAAACTTTCATTCTTGGTTTTGCTCTTGAAGCTTGTTGATTATTAAAGTTGTGAGTTATTTTCTTAACTTCTTCTCTTGATTATTAATTCTTCCCTTAATCTCATTCTATATTAATGTTGGAGGGTTGCTAAGTGAGGATTAGTTAACGTTCCGACATTAATTACTACTAGAAACGATCAACGAACCGATGGTTAATCGTTGGTGGTTTCACAAGTAAGTAACTTCGGTTTATTAATGCACGGTCGTGGTTAATAGACTTAAGAGGGATCAATTTTGTTGGTTAAACCGAAACCGTTGTGTTAAGGTTATCAATCTCAATTGATTTCATCAAGGAGTTAAAAAGATTGAATGCTACTATTATATCGGTATAAGGCGTTGTTCTATATTTGATTAATAGTAAGGGTTATTAATGAACGGTCGTTGTTAATAACTACCCTCGATGAATTGGAGATACTCCTCGATTGAGTATTCGAGAGGGGATAAGTTATAGATATAACAAGGATCGACTAAAATATATCAACAAGTGGAAAGTAGCAAAGCCAAGTCCCTTTTATTCTTGAATTAAACACATATAGGTTGTTCATCTTAGTTTTTAATTAAATTAAGTCACTCAAACCAAACCCCCCCCCCCCCTTTTTATTCATTAAGTTCATAAAAAGAGAATTATACCTTTCCCTGTGGATACGAACTCTACTACGCTATACTACGTATAAGTGTTAGTATTGAATTTATTTTGACGCACCGTGACAAAGTGCTCGTCAAATTTGGCGCCGTTGTCGGGGAAAGGCAATTAATTTTTCTTTTTATTTTATTTCAAAGAGAAATCCAAAAAAAAATAATATATAAAGTTTTCTATTTTTGCTGAGCTTTGTTTGAGTATATGGTAAAAACCCGATCCATAAACCAACTCACCTACCAAACAAACCCCGAAATAGAAAAAGCTCTCGAGCGGTTAAAGAATAAATTCTCAAATACCGACTCGGGGGAATCCTCAAGTGCTAGTTCTCAATCTAGCGAGTCCGAAGAGTCAATATCAATGGCTCTTGAAACAAGAACGCTAAGGGAGCTCACAGCCCCCAATCTAAATCAACAACCCTTATGTATCACCTTCCCAACTCTTGATGCGGGTGCTACATTTGAGTTGAAATCCGGACTCATACATCTACTTCCATCTTTCCACGGGCTAAGAGGAGAGGATCCGAATAAACATCTTTCGGAGTTCCACATCGTTTGCACAAGCATGTGCCCGAACGGTGTTACCGAGGAACAAATTAAGTTGAGGGCTTTCCCATTCTCCCTCAAAGACACCGCCAAAGATTGGCTATTCTATCTTCCCTCGGGAAGCATAGACACTTGGGCAGCCATGAAGAAGAACTTCCTCGAAAGGTATTATCCCGCCTCCATCTCCTCATCTTTAAAGAAACAAATCAGCAATGTGGAGCAAAAAGATGATGAATCGTTCTACGAATTCTGGGAACGATTCAAGAAACTCTGTGCGAGCTGTCCGTATCACGGCTACTCGGAGCAAGACCTCATCCTTTACTTTTATGATGGTCTTTGCGATGATGATAGACGGATGATCAATGCTGCATGTGGAGGAGGAATAGTCAACAAAACTCCTTCTCAAGCTAGGAATCTTATCTCGGAGTTGGCCGAAAATTGTAGACACTATGATCGGCGGTCAACAAAGAGAGTTATGGCAGCGGAATCCAACAACTCGTTGGAGAGTCAAGTAGCCGGCTTGACTTCTTTGGTTAAAGATTTCCTTTTGAATCCAAAAACCCAAGAAGTCAAGGTCTGCGGCATTTGTTCAACACAAGGGCATCCCACAGATTCTTGCCCAACTTTACAAGAGGAGAACTCCGAGCAAGTCAATGCTTTGGGGTTCCAAGGCCAAAGGAGGTACGATCCTCACGGCAACACCTACAATCCAGGATGGAGGGATCATCCAAATCTAAGGTACGGAAACCCTCAACCCCCTCAACAAACAAACCCTCCCCCTCCTCAACAATTTAAACAACAAGGCCAAACATCGAACTCAAGCATGTCCACCGAAGACATGATTCGAGCATTAGCCATGAATATGACTACGATGCAACAAAGTGTGGCCCAATTTCAAGAAACCACAAAGTCTAGCATCCACAATTTGGAAAGCCAAATGAGCCAAATCTCAAACGCCGTGAGTAGGCTAGAAGCTAGGGATTCGGCAAAACTCCCATCTCAAACGGAGCCGAACCCGAGGCAACAAGCTCATGCGGTCACTTTGAGAAGTGGCAAAGAGTTGGTTATGGCTAAGGCGAAAGCAAAGAGCCATGTGGGAGAAGAGGAGGAGGAGATCATGATGCCAATCACAAACCCTCAAAATGAAGAAGAAAAGGAGGAGGAAATCACACCTCAAAGAAAGTTCCCACCGCTCAACTCATATGAGCCGGTGCCACCTTTTCCGGAGGCTCTCAAGGATAACCGGAGATACAACAATGACAAAGACATCTATGAGACCTTCAGCAAATGTGAGGTAAATATTCCTCTTCTCAATTTAATAAAAGGTGTTCCTAGGTTTGCAAAGTTTTTAAAAGAACTTTGCACAATTAAAAGGAAACACAAGTTGAATGGAAAGCATAAAATCCAAGTAAGTGAAAGAGTGTCGGCCGTTTTTCAAAAGAAACTGCCTAAAAAGTATAGTGATCCGGGAATGTTCACTATACCATGTAAACTTGGAAATTCTAGTTCTTCTAGGGCTATGTTAGATTTGGGTGCATCAATCAATGTCATCCCATATTCTCTATATAAGTCCCTAGAACTAGGACCTTTACATGAGACGGGGGTCGTTATCCAACTTGCCGATAGATCCAATACCTACCCAAAAGGTGTGGTAGAGGATGTTCTCGTCATGGTGGATAATTTAATCTTTCCCGCTGATTTTTACGTTCTTGAAATGGAGAACGATAAAAATGCAGTCCCGATTTTACTAGGCCGCCCCTTTTTGAAAACGGCTAAGGCAAAAATTGACGTCTTTAGTGGAGTGTTAACCATGGAGTTCGATGGTGAAAGAGTCGAATTTAATATCTACGACTCCATGAAATACCCCACTGAGGATCACTCTCTATTTGCGATTGACACTTGCGACACTTGGGTCCAAGATGTATTTGAAATTGAGGGCAAGGATGAAGCATTAAGCGCAATAGAAAACGACATAGAGGATTTTACATTGGAATACTCTATGTCAAATAACATGAAGATTATGGTGGCGGAGTTAAATCAACTCCCACTTTTGCCACCGGGCTCTAAAGCCCTCCCACTAACCATTCCAAGCGAGAAGCCGCTACCATCTGTTTTGCAGGCACCGGAGGTGGAATTAAAACCACTCCCTGAAAATATGAAGCATGCGTTCTTGGGTGAGAATCGCACCCTACCGGTGATTATTTCAAATGCCCTGTCCCAAGAACAAGAAGAAAGATTGATCGCGGTCTTGAAGGAATATAAATTGGCCATTGGATGGTCTATTGCCGACATCAAAGGCATTAGTCCATCCACATGCATGCACATGATCTTGCTCGAAGATGAGGCCAAAGCGGTGAGACAACCGCAACGAAGATTGAACCCACCCATGATGGAGGTGGTGAAAAAGGAGGTAATCAAATTGCTTCAAATGGGAATCATTTTCCCCATTTCCGGTAGCAAGTGGGTGAGTCCCACTCAAGTGGTGCCAAAGAAGACCGGAGTGACGGTCATTGAAAACAAGGATGGCGAGATGGTGCCCACCCGAGTTCAAAACGGGTGGCGAGTATGCATTGACTACCGAAGACTCAATTCGGTGACTAGGAAAGACTTCTTTCCATTGCCTTTTATTGATCAAATGCTAGAGAGGTTAGCTGGGCACAAGTTCTATTGTTTTCTCGATGGTTACTCCGGGTATTTCCAAATACCAATAGCCCCGGAGGACCAAGAGAAAACAACCTTCACATGTCCATTTGGCACTTTTGCCTACCGACGAATGCCCTTTGGATTATGCAACACACCGGGCACCTTTCAAAGGTGCATGATGAGCATCTTTTCAGAATTTGTGGAGGTATTCATGGAGGTCTTTATGGATGATTTCACAATCCATGGCGACTCTTTTGACTCTTGCCTATATCACCTCACCCTTGTGCTAAAGAGTTGCATTGAATCCAACCTTGTGCTGAACTCTGAAAAATGCCACTTCATGGTAGAACAAGGGATTGTTCTTGGGCATGTGATCTCATCAAAGGGGATCGAGGTGGACAAAGCAAAGATCGATGTGATTCAAACGCTCCCGTACCCCACAAATGTACGGGACATCCGCTCTTTCCTCGGTCACGCCGGTTTCTATAGGAGATTTATCAAGGATTTCTCAAAAATCTCATCTCCTCTTTGCAAACTTTTACAAAAGGAGGTGGAATTTAATCTAAACGATGAATGCAAAGAGGCTTTTGACACTCTGAAAGCAAGATTGGTGACTGCCCCGATCATACAGGCTCCCGACTGGTCTCTTCCTTTTGAGATCATGTGCGACGCAAGTGACTATGCGGTAGGGGCTGTTTTGGGCCAGAAAGTTGGAAGAGCCTCCCATGTCATCTACTACGCCTCATCAACCCTCAACGAAGCTCAAAAGAACTACTCCACCACCGAGAAGGAAATGCTAGCGGTGGTTTTTGCTTTGGAAAAGTTTCGTTCCTACCTTCTTGGAACAAAAGTTATTGTCTACACCGACCATGCCGCTCTTCGATTCCTTATGACAAAGAAAGAAGCCAAACCAAGACTCATTCGATGGGTCCTTCTATTGAGTGAGTTTGATGTGGAAATCAAAGACAAGAAAGGAGCGGAGAATTTGGTGGCTGATCATTTAAGCCGCCTCATTCCTCACAAAGACATCGAAGACCTCCACACAAATCTCATCAAAGGAGAATTCCCGGACGAAACTCTCTTCTCCATCAAAGTCACACAACCATGGTACGCAAATATCGTGAACTTCCTCGTTTCCGGCAAATTTCCTCCACAACTCTCAAAATCTCAAAAAGAAAAATTAAGAATGGACTCAAGACTCTATGTGTGGGATGACCCATATTTGTGGAAGCATTGTAAGGATCAAATAATCCGAAGATGCATCCCTGAATATGAGATAGCCCACATCATAGAGTTTTGTCACTCTTATGCTTGTGGAGGACATTTCGGCCCGAAACGAACAGCAATAAAGATACTTGAGAGCGGTTTTTGGTGGCCGAGTCTATTTCGAGATGCACACGGTTTTTGTCGATCTTGTGACAATTGCCAAAGAGCGGGCAACATTTCCAGGAGGAATGAGATGCCACAAAACCCCATGCTTTTCTGTGAGATTTTCGATGCATGGGGTATCGACTTCATGGGACCATTCCCAAATTCCCAAGGTAACATATACATCCTTCTTGCAGTAGACTACGTCTCCAAATGGGTGGAGGCCAAAGCAACAAAAACTGATGATGCCAAGGTGGTGGCTAGTTTTCTCAAATCACACATATTTTCAAGGTTCGGGGTCCCTCGAATTTTAATTAGCGATCGAGGCACACATTTTTGCAATAAAATTGTGGGATCCCTACTGAAAAAATATGGTGTGACTCATAAAATTTCTACAGCCTACCACCCTCAAACAAATGGCCAAGCGGAGACCTCAAACAGGGAGTTGAAATCTATACTCCAGAAAACAGTGAACCCGAACAGGAAGGATTGGAGTATACGCATTGATGATGCGTTATGGGCATACCGAACTGCTTACAAAACCCCAATCGGTATGTCTCCTTATAGACTTGTGTTTGGGAAAGCATGTCATCTCCCTGTAGAGCTCGAACACAAGTCTTATTGGGCGGTTAAAGAATTCAACCTCAATCTTGACGAGGCCGGTGTACATAGGAAGCTCCAATTACAAGAATTGGAAGAACTTCGCCTGGATTCTTATGACAATGCAGAAATATACAAAAGAAAGACGAAGGAGTGGCATGATAAAATGATCATACGAAAAGACTTTAAACTTGATGAAAAAGTCCTCCTATTCCAATCACGCCTTCGTCTATTTCCGGGAAAGCTGAGATCCCGTTGGACCGGACCATACAAAGTGGTCAAAACATATCCACACGGGGCGGTGGAAATTCAGGACCTGGAGACGGGAGAGGTGCTGAAAGTGAACGGACAGAGATTAAAACCCTTCTTTGAGGGTTTTGGACCCAAAAATGTGGAAGTCGTAGACCTTTCTGAACCGGTCTACGAATGAGGAACAACAGAAGATATCGTCGAGCCACGACGTTAAATAAAGCGCTTCTTGGGAGGCAACCCATGCACGGTATAATTTTTTTTCCTTTTTTCTTCTTTTTATTTTAGTAGAGTGTGTGTGTAAAATCTTTTCAAAAAAAAAAATATATAATTTTGAGAAAAACCCGCTCGGGTATTCCCAAACCCGGTCGGGTATCAGCACAAAAAGAGAATACCCGGCCATTCCATCCACCGGGTAAAAATGAAAAATCAAAAAAATAATAAAAACCCGACCGGGTATGTAGAAAAACCCGACCGGGTTTTAGCATTTTTTCACCCCTGGGAGCTACTGTCAAGCATACCCATTCGGGTATCAACCAAAAAACCGATCGGGCATCAAAAAAAAATAAAAACGGTGTTAAATAGCCTAATACCCGACCGGGTATTACAAATGCCCGACCGGGTATTTAGCAAAAAAAAACATTCTGCCTTCCAGAAAAACAAAAACCCATTCGGGTATTACAAGAAAACCGGCCGGGTAAAAATAAAGGAAAAGGCAAAAAAATAGCCTAATACCCGACCGGGTATTACAAAAACCCGACCGGGTATTTAGCCAAAAAGGCTTCTGCCTACGGGAAATAGAATACCCATTCGGGTATCAGGAGTACCCGGCCGGGTATTTGTGCGAAACAACCCCTTTTTACGGGATTTTCACCCAAAATCCTTCCCCAACCCCACATCTTCTTCTTCTTCCCCAAACAACAAATCCCCCAAACCTCCATAGCCAAACTTTCCAAGCTCCAATCCATTCCAATCATCCATCTAAATCCCAAATAAACTCCATTTTCTTCTTCCCCACATCATCCTCTCCATTTCTACACCCACAAAAAACACCAAACACCCCAAAATCCCCAAATCCGAAAAACCCTATACCCAAATCCTCAAGGTCCGATTTTCCCTCAAATTAACCCAAACCCAACCTCATTTCTTCTTCCCCACATCATTCTCTACACCTCCACACCCTCAAAAACACCCAATTCCCAAAAAGTCCACATTTTTCACTCCACCAAGCCCCAAGTCCGAAAATCCAACCCCAAAGTCCAAGAAAAAGTTAATTATGGCACCTAAAAGGACTAGAGCATCTTCCTCCAATTCAAGTGCTCCAATTCCACAAGTTCCGGGGTATGAAAGCATCGAATTCACGTCTAGGGCTCATCACAAGAAATTCCTCACCCAACTCAACCGAGAGGTACATTCCACACGATTTCTTTGTCATGAAACATTGCGAGCATTGATGTTGTATGATATGATGCTAGAATTGTGCAACAACATAGGACTTACTACATTGTTCCACATGTCCTATAATATCTACAAAAGAATTATGTATGAGTTCCTAGCATCGGTTGAATTTACTGAGGATAAAGAGGACACCTATGAGAGCAAACTCACGTTTCAGTATAACAACATACCAAGAACTTTAACGAAACGTGAGTTTGCCGAGCTATTTGGTCTACCGGTTTTAGGTGTGGAGGAAAGAAAGGTAAGAAGTGATAAGACCATTGTGCATGATTTGTGGCGAAGAATGACAGGGGTTAGGGTGTTTAAATCTTCACATATGCATATTACACATGTTCAACACCCTGCCCTTCGAATCGCACTAAAATGGTTTGGGTATCATGTCTTTGGGAAGCCAAATAATCATCAAACAAGGATTAGTGAATTGGCCGTTCTTGCTATGGGTATCTTCCCAGAAGCTCCTAGATTAGATCTTGCTTCAATTTTGTGGGACCATTTAAAAAAGGAATGTGAAGCTATGGGTGAAATTTTCATAGGAGGGTACATACATCATATATGTACCAAATTTGGCTATTGTGCAAATAGACAAGTTCAAGATTGGAATTTCCTTAATCTTAAGTTCCTACTCACTGCACATGACGTGAGTCACTCCCACACCATTGGGACCACAGCATTTTACCATTGGACCATTAACCCCTCACCCACACAATTTTTTACAATCCCCTCCGATGAACTTCCAAACATCTTTAACCATCAACTCGGGGATAGGAGACATCTTTGCCTACCCGGAACTACCCCTGACCACTATCTTTATGACATTCCTCAACTTGAGCCACCACCCAGCCCCGAACAACCACAAGAAGAGCCACAACCCGATCCCCAACCCCCTCAATACACCCCCTTTGAACAACAAATGTTGACCGGTATACAACAACTCAATCTTAACCAAACGGCAATGAACACACGCATTGACGATCTCTACAGTGCGTACCAAAGGGTGGAAGACGATCAAAGATGGGCCTTCGGGCCTATGTACGCATATTTTGACCAGCAAGGGTACTTTTCCCACATGCCCACTCCAGTCCAACATCCTACATGGTATGACCCCTCACATTGGGGTAATTTCGGAGGATCTAGCTCCGGAGGAGGTGGACAAGCTGGCGGTGATGGTGTTGACAGGGATTTCGGAGGTGGTGATGGCGGATATGGCGGCAGCTCAGACACAAACGATGAGGAATACCCATATACAGGCGATTTTCATGACAACTACTATGGTCAGGGTGGATTCTTTGATGGAGGAGATGCGGGCGGCCACTAGGGGCAGTGCCATTAACTAGCTGGGGGGAGAATTATTCTGGTATGCTCCCATTTCATACTCTTTATTCTTGCTATATAAAAACGAAACAAAACAAAACAAAACAAAAATATTTAAGCTTGTTAGGTTGAAAACCCAAAAAGGGCAACTTAAGCAAAATAAAAGCAAAAAAGAAGAGTGAGTTGGGGAGAATTAAAAAGGAAAATGTGGGAAGCTGGAATGAAAACCCAAAAGGGCACCTAGGCAAAATGAGAGAATGAGAGAAAGTATTTCTTTTGTATTTGCAGGATCCTAAGGGTACACATAAGGAGCAAAAGAAGAGAAACCCAATGATGGTGAAGACCTTTTATTCATGTGTTTTGATCATTGAAACATTCTTTTATGTTGATTTTCAAAAACACTTGTGAATGGTTGTAATTGCTACAATTGTTGGTTTGGAAACTTCATGGACATGATTTGTTTTACTCGAGACGAGTAAAAGTTCAAGTGTGGGGGTGTTTGATAGGCACTAGTTGTTAGTGCCTAAGTATACATTTTTATTATTGTTTGTAATGTTTATTTACTAGTTTTGTGCAAGTTTATAGTTGTTAGTTTGCATTTAATTGTAATCGTATTTCTAGCATTTTATTGTTTGTTGTAAGTTGAGTTAGTTTGGCTATAAGTTTAGGATAGGTTTGGAAGCAAAAAGGATGAAGAAAACTGAGTTTTGTGCAAAACTCGGTCGGGTATGGACTTTACCCGGCCGGGTATGAAGTGACAAAGGAAACTGCTGCAAAACTAGCAAATACCCGGTCGGGTATTCCATATACCCGGTCGGGTATTCTATGATTTCGGACCAAAGAACGTGCAGAAGACACAAAAACATGGGAAAATATTTGATTTGGTAAATACCCGGTCGGGTATGTCAAAATACCCGGCCGGGTATCCGACATTAGGTGTTGAAAACACCTATAAATAGCCCCATTTTCCTTCACATTTCATCATCCCTTCTTCCAATCTCTTTAGCTCATCTTAGAATAGCATTTCTTTATATTTTTTTAGCTATGTTTAGCCTCCAAATGAGGAGCTAAACTTTCATTCTTGGTTTTGCTCTTGAAGCTTGTTGATTATTAAAGTTGTGAGTTATTTTCTTAACTTCTTCTCTTGATTATTAATTCTTCCCTTAATCTCATTCTATATTAATGTTGGAGGGTTGCTAAGTGACGATTAGTTAACGTTCCGACATTAATTACTACTAGAAACGATCAACGAACCGATGGTTAATCGTTGGTGGTTTCACAAGTAAGTAACTTCGGTTTATTAATGCACGGTCGTGGTTAATAGACTTAAGAGGGATCAATTTTGTTGGTTAAACCGAAACCGTTGTGTTAAGGTTATCAATCTCAATTGATTTCATCAAGGAGTTAAAAAGATTGAATGCTACTATTATATCGGTATAAGGCGTTGTTCTATATTTGATTAATAGTAAGGGTTATTAATGAACGGTCGTTGTTAATAACTACCCTCGATGAATTGGAGATACTCCTCGATTGAGTATTCGAGAGGGGATAAGTTATAGATATAACAAGGATCGACTAAAATATATCAACAAGTGGAAAGTAGCAAAGCCAAGTCCCTTTTATTCTTGAATTAAACACATATAGGTTGTTCATCTTAGTTTTTAATTAAATTAAGTCACTCAAACCAACCAACCCCCCTTTTATTCATTAAGTTCATAAAAAGAGAATTATACATTTCCCTGTGGATACGAACTCTACTACGCTATACTACGTATAAGTGTTAGTATTGAATTTATTTTGACGCACCGTGACAAAGTGCTCGTCAATGGAAGTTATGGACACAATTGTTCATAGAGTTCTAATAGACAATGTTAGTTTGATGGACATTCTGTACTGGGACACGTACCTGGAGATCAGCCTCCAGAAGGAAGCCCAGAAGCCGGTAAAAACCCCCCTTTATCCGGTTTCATAGGGTATACAATCGAGCCTGAGGCTGATTTTCTGGTGGTACGTTTGCCAAGCGTCCACATGGCCATTCTGGGCCAACCTTTGTTGGAAGACCTGGGGGCACTTATCTCCCAGGCTCATCTTTGCATGAAATTTTATACACCGACCGGAATAGGCACGGTGAGAGGAGACCAGAAGATGGCTAGGAGCTGCTATGTGAGGGCTTGCAAGGCATGTGGAATGAATGATGTCAGGATAAATGCCATTGAGCGGGACTTCTCAAAAATATGAGGAAGGGTAATTTAGAGCTTATCCTGTCTCAGAGCGCGAGGAGGTCAGCGTCGATGCGTCCAGGCATGAACGCCGGATTTAGGTCACAACGGGACTGCCGACCGACCTAAGAGCGAAAATAGTGCAGATCCTGAGAGATTTCAATATAATCTTTGTGTGGCGATCCAAAGATATGATTAGACTCGACCAGGGCATAGTTGTGCACCGATTAAACGTAGATCCAAAGGCAACTCCCATAAAGCAGAAAAGAAGGTATCCGTCCTCAGACAGAAAAGAATTTGTGAAGGGGGAGGTGAGCATGTTATTATGGATCAGGCACATAAGAGAAGTACAATATCCATAGTGGCTGGCTAATGTCGTATTGGCACAAAAACCACCAGCCTAGAGGATTTACATGGACTACACTGACCTCAAGAAGTACTTACAATCAGAGCTCCTGCTCAGTAAGCTCGAAGCAGGTGATACACTTATTCTGTACCTTGGAATGTCACAGAATGCAGTCGGTTCTGTCCTGGTACGGTAGGAGGGAACTGCGCAGAAGCATGTATATTATACCAGCAAGGTTCTTCACGGTGCCGAACTTAGGTACCCTGCTCTAGAAAGTACAACGCTCTGTCACATCAGAGGAAATACAACGCACACATTCTTAAAAATTAAAGAATTAGAGGCTAGGATTGGTAATTACCTAAGACATGGCGCGGGCAACCTGTTTCAGAGCCAACTTCATGGTCAGATTGCGGAGCTCATCTACGTCCGTTAAAGGGATGACTGCAAGGACTAGGGCAATCGGGTTAACGCTTCCGTACAGAAGAGAAGCTTAATTTGACCGCATAGTCAAGCGGACCGTATGGTAAGGCGTCAGAGGTTGCTCCTTTGTGATGCCTTCCTTAGTGGGCTTCTGAGTCGAACTCTACGTTGACTACCGAGAACGTGGAATCCTTTCTGCCATCCTTCGCTTCCTTCCTTCTGGCCATAGGGGCGGGCTAGAGTGTCGACCACTTCTTGTCCCCCTGGTTTGGAGAGGTCGAAGGTCAACAGCCGGCGGAGCAAGAGTCATAGCCACGACCCCAAGGGTGGGTCCCTCCTGATCCTTCAGATGAGGGTCCCCATGCAGCACCCCTCATTTTCACCCTCCTGGCAAGAACCATAGGGCCTGGGGTGGAACCCGCCTAATGGATAAGTGTACCCGGGGTATCTATCCGAGGGGTTACTGCGGGGAGTAACTAGTGAGAGGTCAGAGCAAAAGTAAGAGAGAGAACATATATTGCTGAGAATGTGTTGAGCGTATTGAACATGGATTACAAATGGGGAAAAGGGGTGCTATTTATAGTAGTAATAAATGCCAGATAGGGACACGTGTCATCATTCTTGTGGTCAAGGGGTCACCTCAACGGGGTGGCACTGACACTTGCATGTGGCCGCATTAAATGCGGTGGTTGGATGTGATGTTTGTACTCGGTACGTTGATCCGGTGCATGTGGGTGGGAGATTCTGTCGAGGAGATGCCTTCGGCCGT
Organism: Cuscuta europaea; assembly: GCA_945859875.1. Classification (NCBI taxonomy): domain Eukaryota; kingdom Viridiplantae; phylum Streptophyta; class Magnoliopsida; order Solanales; family Convolvulaceae; genus Cuscuta; species Cuscuta europaea. Next base: position 3,897,187 of record CAMAPE010000021.1, read on the forward strand.
AGATGATTGGTCGAAGGCTCTTCATACCGGGGGCCTCTAGGTGCCGAGGGTTCTAGGTGCCGAGGGCTACTGTTTTTGGCGCTCTGTCCCAGACACTTTGAGGGCTTTAAAGAAGGTGTACTGTAAGTTTATGAGCCTTCGGCCAGGGGGCCGAAGGCACCCCAATGTTCGTCGTGGGCTGTTTTGGCACTTGGGGCGCTGTGATCTGGGCCTGCTGTGCTTCCTGGGCCTATTGGGCCTTCGCTATGGTAGTGGGAGTCTATGGGCTGGGGGTTCCTGGGTCATATACTCCATCACCGCCTTAGCCGCCAGCCTCTCCAATCGGGTCACCATCTTATTTCCCTCTGCAAAAAGTGAAAGTTACAGTTAGAATCATGGAAAATCATACCAAACATAACGAACTAAGGATCAGGCAAATCTGACATGGGATAAACTCAAGAATCACCACACCATCCTCCCATACGTAATGACCCACAAACAAGGGTGAGCATTCCACGATGAGCTTGGAAACCGGTTCATTCCTCTCTGGTAGGATTGGCATGACCCATCTCCGAATTAGTTCCCCCTACTTGTTCTCGAATGGAAGTTTGTAGTTCAACGGGTGACCTAGACCCATTTATACTGCGCGCCAACCCTTAAAGGAGTTCAGGTAAGATTTGGCGGCGAAGAGGCGATGGCCTGCATGTTGGGAAATCGCAAAGAAACCTTGGGTATCAGAAGCACTAGACCTCATCGAGTGGGAAAGGGTGAGGAGCAAATCCATGTATGGTTTAATCCACAAAGAGATACATCGGGCAATGAACCCGGCTATGAATAGGTGCGTAATGGGGGTGAGTTGACCCGGGATGACCCTGTAATGGCGTAAAATGTCCAGAAGAGTGGGATGGAGAGGGAAATGAAGTCCCATCTCAAGATTAGTTAGATGGACTCCAAAATGGAGAGGTGTGGGGGTCTACCGTATTCAGCCCCGACGTAGGGCGAGAACAGACGACGAAGGGGCAAGGCGAGCCGCCTCCGAGAATCCGGCGTACGAAATAGGGACCGCCGAAACTCCGTGAGCAAAACCGCCGGATAAGTAAAAATGGGTCTCGACACCTTGAAAATCCACCGGAATCTGGGGTCGGCTGGAACCAGACCCCTCATCCTCGGGGAAAACAAAACAGAGAGGAATAGGCTCAGGGGAAGACATGAAACTGACCTTATAAAGGAAAATTGAAACGATGAAGAGCGCTCCTTTGACCTAGCTCGGGTTTGTGACCAGGAACATTGGGGACTCGTGCAAAGAATTTTGTTTTAGAAGGTTTTCTTGGAAGGAATTGTACCTTATATATATATATATATATATATATATATATATATATATATATATATATATATATATATATATATATATATATATATATATATATATATATATATATATATATATATATATATATATATATATATATATATATATATATATATATATATATATATATATATATATATATATATATATAAGGAATTGTATATAAGGAATTGTACCTTATATATATAAGGAATTGTACCTTTTATATATATATATATATATATATATATATATATATATATATATATATATATATATATATATATATATTGGATGCGGCAGCATCTTCCAAAAAACCGCTTGGAATTGCCACCGGGCACTCAAGTGCTAAAGTTGGTACGTAAGGCGGGATGGGAACTGTTAGAACATTATTTATTGTGTTCAAATTATTTGTAATTATCTTTGATCAATTAGTCTTAATATTAGCAGGCTTTTAATTGTTGAGAGAAACAAGCTTTTTATCTGCTTAATCCCACTTGCACCTACTGATTCTAATTGTACTAGGATGCTCGACTTCTATCATATAAATAAAGACAGATATGGTTCAAACATACCTAAGTCTCTACACAATTTATCCCGCACTTATTATTCTCGTAGAGCACCACTAGATTTCTCACTCAACAATTCATACGTGTATCATGCTATAATACTATATCATTATGAATATACGGTATTGGTTGTTGATGAATTATTCTTCTTATTCTACTCAATTTCTCCATATTATTAAACAGATTGTATTTGACTGTTGATCTGGGATTCAAACAGGAAGTCATGTCAGGCTGCAAGTGCATGTCACATAATGGTCGCATTTAAGGCGGAACGGCGCTACAATTAACAAAAGGGAAGTTCAAATTTGAAGAGGCTCGATACTCTGCTAAAATCAAGCCCGACTTATTTTAGAGAGTATGGGGCTCGTGGTGGTACCATGGATCACAAACATGGCCCAAGAACATATTAGAATGAAGCCCATTATACGGGAGCAGCCCATCAATCGGGATTAATAGTTAATAACAGCCGTTGGGCCTGATCAAGAACTCAACCCACGAAAGAAACCCACAATCAGGTCGATGTGGACAACAGACCTCGAGCCTGGGCGGGATTCTAGTGTGGTCGGGCCTATCCTAGAGCTTACATGGCAAGCTATCATTTGAGCATATCTATCTGGCAGAGGCAGGAAACTAACGGAAGAGACATGGACCTAAGGGAATAATGATTTCACAATAATTGAGACGTTACAAGACTCCTATCATAACTAAATGTATTAAATATATGAGTTTCCACCTAGACTACTGTAGCCTAAGGTCTATAAATACTTCCTGGACATACCCTAAAAGGGGTCCTCTCTCTGGAATAATAATATTGTCTTACGCTACCCAAATTTACCTACTTTTCGTAGATTGGCACTCGTAGTTGGAATTAAACTCCATCAGATGTAAAACTTCAACAAAAATATAGTATTTTGACTTTCTTTCTTGGGATTTAACTCATTTAATGATATTTAAAATTTTGGTATTATTATATATTTGATAAATACAAATATTTAGTAGTAAATAATAATGAGGCAATAATGTAATATAACGGGTCGGGTTTAAACGGGTGGAACCACATATACCATATTTGAGCCATTTATTATGAGAAATAACGGGTACGGATCCGGATCCAGATATACAGAATTAAACGTAGACTCATACCCGTTAAAAAACATGGATCCAGATCGGTCTGAGTCTATACCCGCTCCATCGACAGGCTTATCCCCGAGGTTCGATTCCAGCCCTGGATGGCTCTTTAGCTTTGGTAAACTACAACTACAACACGATATAGGTATGCGAGTATATTTTTAAATATTACTACCTCGTACCAAAAAATCTTCCCATTTTCCTTTTCGAGCTTGACGCAACTATGGAAGCACGAAATTAAGCAGTGGTTAATACCGAATTGGTACTCAAGTTCATCAGCACTAAAACTAAAAAAAGTCTTTCGGAATCCACCAAAACTAGAGAAAAACTCTTGGTATTATTGAGGAATGTGTAATGTTCCATATTAAAGTAATTAGCATGCTTAAATGCTATTTAAGATGTGCTTTAAAACCCCATCTCAACAAGAAATAAATTCAAGGGAAATGGGAATTTAGAAAGGCACAAAACATAACTTCAAATTCTACATAGTTCTCGGCATCCCTTTTTGGAGTCTCGCCTCTGCTTCAATTCACTCAGCCAAGCGCTCTACACCAGTATCCTCCACCCCTGAAGAACTCGACCCCGAGTTTTGATCGGGATAAAGAACACCATCCTCATGATATGCATATATGTCAGCCACATTGAACATGTTAGAAATATTCAGTGAGTTGGGAAGAGCAACAACATAAACATTGTCATTAATTTTCTTTCTCACTTTGAAAGGACCATACTTCTGGGGCTGCAACTTCTTGTAGGTGCCTACTCGAAACCTCTCTTTTCACAAAAACACCATCACATCATCACCAATTGTGAATACCTTTAACTGCTTATGTGTGTCTGTAGCAGACTTATTTTTTCTGCCTCGTGGCCTCTTTAACATTTTGCACATCTCTGGCCATATTTTCAACAGCGGAGCTCACTCAAGGAGCCTTAGGCAATGGCACAACATCCACTGCATGCCTGGAATGGGGGTGTCAACTAAAGATAAGGGTGTGACTCTCGTGGCTGTGTGCAAGACGTTGTTTTAAGCAAACTCAACTTGCGGTAATGTGCGTGAGATCCCACAGTTCAGGTTTTTCTCCACAAACACATCTGATCATATTTCCCAGCGTCCTGTTGGTTACCTCAATATTCCCATCCATTTGTGGATGAGCTGTTGAACTTCTATTTAACGTTGTTCCAAACAGAAGCCATAAAGTAACCCATAAACGATTGAGAAATTTGGTGTCCCTATCCGAAGTAATGGATTTCTGAACCCCGTGTAGACATACAATCTCCCTGAAAAACAACTTAGCATATTAGAAGCATTAGCAGTAATCTTGTCGGCGATAAAATGAGCCATCTTGGAAAACCTGTCAACCACCACAAACACAGAGGCCACGCCTTTCTGTGTGCAAGGCAAATCGAGCACAAAATCCATGGAGAGATCATGCCATATGTCATTCGAGGTGGGTAGAGGCATATAAAGACCGGTATTTTGATATTGGCCTTTATAAACTTGACAAGTATAACACTTCTGAACAGCGGTAGCAACATCTTTCTTCGGGTGAGGCAAATAATAACGCTCCTCGAGGTTAGAAATGGTTTTATCTTCCTTCATGTGAGTCACTAAGACCTCCATAGTATAGTTTTAGAACTAACTTCTCTCACAGTGAAGTACAGGGAACAGAGAGCTGGTCTCCTTTAAAAAGGTAGTCATCTTTAATGTAAAAGTCTACACTCGGACAGTGACTACTACATTTGGCCCATATTTCGTGAAAATCATGATCAGTATTATCATACAACTCTTTCAACAATTTGAAACCTACAATTTTCTGAGATATTGTCATGAGCAAAGATATCCTTCTACTCAATGCATCACCTACCTTATTGTGAATACCATATTTTTGCTGAATAATGAAGGGACATTTTTGCAGATAACTCACCCAACGTGCATGCATTTTGTTTATGATCTTCTGGCTATGAAGAAATTTCAAAGCAAGATGGTTAGTGAACAGAACAATCTCCATCTGGAACAAATAATGTTCCCATTGCCTAAGAGCACGAAAATCTGCATAAAATTCTTGATCATAAATACTCTACTTCTACCTAGCTTCACTTAATTTTTCACTAAGAAATTCAATGGCCTCTTTTCTTGTGAAAGTACAACACCTATCTCGACGCCACTTGCATCACACTCCACTTTAAATATCTTATCAAAATCAGGAAAGGCAAGAACTGGTGCGGTGCAAAGCTTTTCTTTGATCAATGCAAAGCCATGTTCTTGTTCTAGACCCCAACAAAACTTTCCTTATTGCAAACACTCGGTAATGGGAGCGGTAATGGTGCTGAAATCTCAAACCAAACGTCTATAGAAAGTGGCTAAACCATGGAAACTGTGTACCTCACTAACAGATTTAGAAATAGGTCAGTCTCTTATTGCGTGCACTTTTTCGCCATCCTCACCAATAACAAAACCCAAAAGAAGAAACTGGTTGGTGCAGAACATACATTTTTTAAAATTAACACTTGTATGAGATTCTGCCGCAAATGACCCTCCTTAGTTTTGCTATAAATTAGAATTACTCAAAGTAAACAACCACAAAAGAGCCAATAAAAGGACAAAGAACCTGGTTCATTAGTCTGATGAATGTGCTAGGGGCATTGGTTAGACCGAAAGGAATGACCAACCACTCGAAGAGACCATCCTTACTCTTGAAGGATGTCTTCCACTCATCTCCAGGCCTCTTCCGAATCTAGTGATAGGTGTTGTGTAAGTCTATTTTTGAGAAGAATTTGGATCCTGCCAACGCGTAAAGCATGTCATCCAAGCGTGGTATTGGGAACCTGTATTTAATGGTAATCTTGCTGATGGCCTTGCTATCAACACACATTCTCCACTGATTTAAGAACGTGAAGGATTGGAACAACACAAGGGCTCATACTTCCTCGAGTGAACCCTTTTTTTAATAGTTCCTCAGTTATTTGTCTTAGAATCTCACTCTACGTAGGGATCATTCGATAACGAGGTAGGTTAGGCAAACTAGATCCGGGAATCAGATAAATATGGTGCTGAATGTTGCGCATAGGAGGCAGGACATTTGGCAGCTCCTCAGAAACAAGTTCATTGAAATCCCTCAGGATTTCTTTTACTTCACTCAGGATCTCTATCCCCTCCTTAACGGCGCTCAATAGTGCCTTCACTACTACTGGATAGATACAATCAACATTCTTGATGGCTACATCCAACTCTTTTACATTATCTTCCATGATAATAAAGTAGAATTACATTATCAGCTTGAATTACTCTTTCGATAAAAGTAGAAGAAGCCTTAGAAATTTCACAGTGGCAAAGTTTTGACCGAAATTAGAGAAAAACTATTATTCAGTAATGTGTAATGTCCCATAAAAAGTAATTAGAGAGCTTAAATACTATTTAAGATGTGGTTAAAACCCCATTTCAATAAGAAATAAATTCTGGGAAAGTAGGAATTTAGAAAGGCACAAAACATAAATTCAAAACTCAAATCTGTATAGTTCCCAACATCCCTTTTCGGATGTTATGAAAAGGATTAATAGTACTACTCATACCAATAAAATGCATCTCCTTTTAGTGGAGCTCATCAGCTAAGAACTCCAAGTTAAGCGTGCTTGTACGGGAGTAGTCTTAGGATGGGTGACCCCCTGAGAAATTTCTCAAGACGCGCACGAGTGAGGACAAAGTGGGCGTTTAAGACTTGTGGTGTTTTATGAGGGTAGTACCAGAGGTCCTGAGAGTATCTAGGAGTAACAACCCCGGGCCCTATGGGGCGGGGTGTTACACCTACTATGATGACCACTAAGGTCTGAGTGAGGGTTGTGGGGGTGGTGGTGTGATGAAATGTTGTGTGAAGTTGTACTTCCATGATACCGTGAGGCAAATCTTAACTCATCACCTACTATGATGACCAATAAGATCTGAGTAAGGGTTATATGTTGTTACTGTCATCAATATGTTGTATGAGTATAGTTGTTTTGTATTGTGCTGAATATTGTTAGGTCCCCTAGATTTTGATGAATAAGGTTTTGATGATGGCACCCCTTATATCCACTTAATATCACTTGATCTGTAATTTTGATCTTGTTGTATTATGGTACAATATGTGTTGAAAAAGAAAGTACTCAAGGTAAACAAAAGAAAAACAAAAAAAAGAGTATTAAAAAGAAGAAAAGAAATGTACCAAAACAAACAAAAGAATCAAAAAGAAAAATGGTACGAAAAAAAGTCAACTGAATTCTTTGCAACCGGCAGCCTCCTGAAAATATAAAATCGGCAGCCTACTGATTTTGTCTCAAAACCTGCAGCTAGCTACTGGCTTCGTATTTTCAAGACAATGCCACTGAAATCTGTATTCATATCTACAGAGCAACAAAAAAAGGAAATCAAAAGACCAACTTGCAGTCAAATAAAAGAAAGGACAAAAATATGAATTTTTTACCATTTCATTAAAATTTCTTATAACATTACTTTTACTAAAATCAAGGGAATTATGTACTAAGGAAGCATTGAACAAACACCCAGCTTATATACTCAACGCTACGGCTAAAGATTAATATTTTATCTTAAGCCAATCGCTTTGAAATGAGGAATACAAGTTGGACAAAGTTACGACCCGTGCCACAAGAAGACAAAATACAACCATGCTGCCTTTTGGTCAAGTAGATCAATTAAGTGGATCAACCAACGGTCAAGATTGAATCTCTTCAGCCAACGAAATACATTCAACAACTCGAGTCTTTAAATACAGAAGGAGTGTGTGAGAACCAAGTGTCGAGTTAAGAAGGAAAATAAGCCTACGCGACATATTCAACAAAGAAGAAAGTGTTGATCAGCATTCATCCTCTTAGTTCTCACCCACTCATCTAAGATCTTAGAATAGTTCATATTCATATACATCTTTAGATCTTAGTTAGTTGGTAGTTTAGCTTTACTCATGTAAAATATAATAGTTTGTAAACTCTGGAGGGCGTTGTGATCAAATCCAGAAGGTATGTGAAATCAAGGACATGAGTAACTTTTGGCTAGTCAATGCCTTTAGTGAAAAACCTTGGAGGACTGAGTTGCTTGGAATGGCGTTCAAATTCCTGGTGAAAAACCTCACAATCTATGCCTGCGGCCAAAGATAGATTGGGCACTAAATGTAATGGGTATATTCATTTAGTGGAAATCCATCTGAAAGAGGGTGGGACTGGATGTAGGAGGATTACACCACCTCTGAACTGGGATAAATCTTGTGTCACCTTTTACATTCAGTTCTCACAACACCAACAGTTCTCACTCACCTTCACATCTTTCCAGTCATCTCAAAAAATGCTTCCTAAAACACTTATCAGTAAACTATTCAGTTTACTTCATCTTAGTCTTCTAGGTCCTCATTCTTGTATAAAAAAGAGACCTATCCACAAAGGTCAAAATCCTTCATGTCTATGTGTTTAGTCTATTCCAAAAAGCCCTACAATGTTTCAGACTTCACTATGTCTCTAACACTGGTGCAATAACCTTTTTCAGCAGCCTGCTCCTTGAGGTGGCTGATTTCGATAAACACATATAAATTCTGTTTAACCATCTTCCATCAAACTAAAGGATCATAACCTTTGTTACTATAAAGTGTCACACTCATGAGGTTAAGACTTCCGCTGAATGTTACAATATCTCTCAAAAGATATTGAAACTTACTCTATTAGAGGAGAAAGGGTTGATGAAAGAAAAAGATTTCAAAGTCTATTCACCCCCCCCCCCCCCCCAAGACTTTTACCTCAGAGCAGTTGTTCATAGAGTCAGTTTCTTGATCGGCTTATTTTGAACCAAAGATCAATCACCAATTTCCCAAAACACTTATAGTCATAAGAGATGGTAAACACACTGAAGGAGACCCTTAATGAAGGAAAAGATAACAAAGAATGATACAACAAGCTGTTATTCAAACTCTGGGTTCACAAAGTCAAATATTGAGAAAGATGTTATCACTCAAGGGACTTTCAAGAAAACAAGAAGAAGAAGAAGAAGTCAAACCTACTCTCATGACATCACCAAAATATGGCCAACAACAACAACGAAAGATGATTATAAAGAGGTATATGTAAAAACATCTCTAGAAACTCAGTTTATTCTGAATGTTCAATATTTTATCTCGTTTGTATCCCATGCAAAGGAACATTCAGATAAACCTATTCCTTTCTCAGACTAAAAGATCTTAAACTTCAGAAAATCCAAATAGTAAATTTACTAGAAGCACAATCATATAAGGAATAAAACTAAGTAATCTCATTTAGTGATAAAATTGATACTGAATATTTGTAAATTTACACAATTGATACGGAATATTTGGAGAGAGATTAATGGAAGAACATCACATTTCTCACAAGTGTATTTGATCTTATGTAAGTTCACATATTTATAGTACAATGGTTCTCCATGAGTGATAGGAGAGAGAAACTATTAAGTCTTGCATGGGCCATGCAAATGGGAAAGCTACGTCAATACAAAATTAGACATATTCATGTATCTAATATTTAATAATAATAATAATAATAATAATAATAATAATAACATTAATAATAATAACAATAATAATAAGAACAATAATAATAAGAACAATAATAATAAGAACAATAATAATAATAAGAATAATAATAATAAGAACAATAATAATAAGAACAATAATAATAAGAACAATAATAATAAGAACAATAATAATAAGAACAATAATAATAATAATAATAATATTAATAATAATAATAATAATATTAATAATAATAATAATAATAATAGTAATAATAATAGTAATAATAATAATAATAATAGTAATAATAATAATAATAATAATAAAAATAATAATAATAATAATAATAATAATAATACTAATACTAATAATAATAATAATAATAATACTAATAATAATAATAATAATAATAATAATATTAATAATAATAATAATAATAATAATAATTGATAATGGTATATATCTCAATATTTAGCTCCTTCTTAGCTAATGAGAAATATAAAACTGGAAAGATATTGAACCTGGCTTCAATCACATTGTCTCAAACCTCCAGAAAATACAAGCCTACTAATCTACCCTTTATCCACAAAATTCCAGAAATAGACCAGTAACCAACTACCCAAATATTCCCAACAGTCACTAAAAATCCACCTTATCCTCACTCCTATATCAAAGAACCCACTTATCAAAATCCCATAAAGATCTGGTTGACTTCATCAACCATAACATAAAGCAGAAATCTATACACTCCACTGTCCATACTCTCTTCAAAAAACTCACACCTGGACAAAACAAGTATATGACCAAACAACCATGATGTACCCAATGGTCATAAACTATTTTGCTTATCTAATATTGGGATCAAGAGGTTCAAAAAGGATTCACTTCAAGTGAAACTCTAGTACATACATTCATTCAAAAGGAGAAAACTGGTAGAGCAAGCACAATCATGAAACAACAACAAATCTAATGAATTCATCAATTATCAAGTGGTATTAATCAATATCAGTTGATACTTATGAATGTCAAAAGATATTTGTTGTTTTCAAATAGTATCAAAGATCAACATCAAGGATCATCCAATGATACTACTATAAGAGAGTGAAAAGAGATAATTTTATTGATTGTAGAATGGTTACATATATACAATTTATGAACAGCTAATTAAGGTAACTAAATATTTAGTATAATTACAAATGATATCTTGGATATAATCTGCAGAATATTTGGTAATAAGAACAGATTTACTTTCCTTCTATAAATCTACAGAATTAATAGTTACAAGGAAAGATTTACTTTCCTTCTACATGCCCCCTCAAGCCAGGAGTGGCAGGAGCAATCCTGAGCTTGGAACGTAAGAGCAGGAAACGACCACAAGAAAGCGGTTTAGTCAGTGCATCAACGAGTTGATCAACAGAAGGCACATGGCGAACGCGAAGCAATCCTTTCTGAACACGCTGCCGAACAAAATGATAGTCGATGGCGAGGTGTTTCATGTGGGAGTGAAAAACAGGGTTCACACAGGTGTAAGTTGCACTGAATTGTCACATAGCAGAGTTGGAGGATCGGGAATTGAGATTCGAAGCTCTGAGAGGAGGGATTGAACCCAGGCAACCTCAGCTACAACTGACGCTAGTGCACGATACTCAACTTCAATTGATGACCGGGCAATTGTCCTTTGTTTAAATGACTTCCAAGAAAGCAAGCATGGCCCGAGAAACACCAGGTAGGCACTGGTAGAACAATGATCTGTGTGATCACCAGCCTAATCAGCGTCACTTTAAGCTGATAGAGAAAGGGAAGCAGATTTTGGAAGAAAAAGACCATGTTGGATGATACCTTTGAGATACTGTAATACTCTCTTTAGAGCAGTCCAATCATCCTCTGTGGGTGCTTGCATTCGTTGAGCTAGACGATTAACAGCAAAGGCAATGTCAGGACGAGTTAATTGAAGATATTGGAGAGAGCCAATCACGTGCCGGAAAAGCGAAGGATCTGTGAATGGACGACTGGTTGAAACCGGCTGAAATGAGGAAATCATGGGCGTTGAGATAGGTTTAGCATCCTGCATTTTCGTAGCCAGTAAGATGTTATGTATATAATGGATCTAGCTTAAAATTAGTCCATTAGCACAAGGGTGAATCTGAACACCAAGGAAAAAGTGTAATGAGCCCAAGTCCTTTAATTTGAATTTTGTAGCCAAGGTATGAATAGATTGTCTAATGGCAGCAGGTTAGCTTCCAGTGATAATGATATCATCAACATATACAAGGATGTACATCAGAAGATCACCCTCATTATAGGTAAAGAGGCTAGCATCTGCAAGTGACTGATGAAAACCCATAGTTAGCAAGAAGGTGCTCAATGACTCATACCAAACACGGGGGGGCCTGCTTCAGGCCATAAATAGATTGTCGTAAATGACACACATAATCAGGATGAGTTTTGTCAACAAGACCCGGAGGTTGAGCCATAAAAACCTCCTCTGAAAGCTGTCCATGAAGAAAGGCGTTGTTCACATCAAGCTGATTATTCATCCAGTCCCGAGAGAGGGCAACAGCAAGAACAATCCGGGTAGTTACTGGTTTTACAACGGGATTGAATGTCTCGGAGAAATCAACATCGGGACGCTGATGAAAACCCTTAGCAACTAGACGTGCATTGTAGCGCTCAATAGCACCAGTAGGATGATATTTAACTTGAAATACCCATCGACAACCAACAATGTTCATATTAGGAGCTGGCGGGACCAAATCCCAAGTTCCATTATCCATAAGAGCGTTGAACTCCTCGTACATAGCAGCCCTCCAGTGTGGTACCTGCAAAGCTTGAGAAGCACATGAGGGAATTATGTCAGGCAGAGGGGGATGCTTGGTGGCAAGGTTGAGTTGCTTAGGGTGCAGTCGGGATTGAAGCCTAGTGGTCATGGGATGTAGCCTGGTTGGCTGTTGGGTATGAGATAGGGGCAGATTGGGCTCTCTAACTTGGGAGGATGGAGTTGGATTTTGGGAAGGGTTAGGGTGCTGGTCAGCAGGTCGGTCGGGTATTGGAACATGGTTCTGCAGCATTTCAGGACATGGTTCAGAGGTAGATTGGGTAGGGTTGGATCGGATTGGACTGATTGGGGTTGAATTGGGTTGATTTGTCTGTGGTTGGGCCACGATAGCAGAGGCTTTTCTACTGCACTGATAATGATAGGGAAATGGTACAATAGGAGTAGGATTATTCGGTATGGGCTTAGGTGAGATTGTGAACATACCTGACGAGGGAGCCTGAACCGAGGTTGAATTGGATGATGCTGACTGAGCAGGAGTAGTATCTATGGACAAATCAGAAGGAGAAAACAAGTCTTCGTAGGAAGGATGACTTGGGGATGTGGTGGCAAGAGGGAAGACTGACTCATTAAATATAACATCACGAGAGACATAATTTTTTTGAGTTTTAAGGTCAAGAGATTTTTATGCATCTTTCTGGGTACAATAACCTAAGAAAACACATGGGTGAGACCGAGGAGCAAGTTTATGAGACACATATGGACGAAGCCAAGGAAAACACAGATAACCAAAGGCTCGAAGTTTAGAATAATTTGGCTTGATTTTGTGAAGGAGCTCATAAGGCGACATATTATGGAGAGATGGAGTGGGGTGTCTATTGATTAAATAGACTGCTGTTTGGAGAGCATATGACCAATATTTTGTGGGTAGAGAGGCGTGATAGAGAAGAGTGATACCGGTTTCAACTGTGTGGCGATGACACCATTCAGCGAAGCCGTTGCATTGAGGTGGTGGGGAGGGAAGACTAAATGAGTGATCCCTTGAGATTGGAGATGTGTGCCCAGTGAAATATATTCACCACCACCATCCGAATGAACGACTTTGATTTTCCTGTTAAAGTATCGTTCAACAAGAAGCTGAAACTGATGAAAGGTAGGAAGCACATCAGACTTACGTTTTAAAGGATATAACCAGACATATTTAGTGTAATGATCAACAAAAATTACATAATAACGAAAACCATCACACGAAATAATAGGCGAAGGTCCCCACACATCGGTGAATAAAATATCTAAAGGACCATTAATAGACAAAGAGGAAGTAGAAAAAGGCAGTCTGTGACTTTTATTACAAGCACATGATTGACAAATAGAGTTATGTTGCATAGATGACAAGACAGATAATCCTAAGGACTGAATGACTTTCTTGGTAATTCGTAAAGCGGGGTGACCAATGTGACAATGACAATAAAAAACAGAAGATCTAATACTGGAATTTAATTGCGGCGACTCCGAAGAAGGAAGTCAGTAAACATCCCCTTTATTCAAACCTCGGCACAAAATTGTCCCTGTGTTGCGATCCTTCACCAAACAAAAATAAGGGTGAAATTCAATGAGTACATTATTGTCATGACAAAGTTTGGCTACAGATAGTAAAGTAGAATGAACATGAGGGACGAGTAAGGTGTTAGGCACGGATAAAGTGGGTGCACAAGGTAAAGACATATTCCCAACATGTGTAATTTTCAAACCTTGACCATTACCTATAACCAGGGAATCATTGCCATTATAATCAGAGGCAAGGCTCAATTTGCTCAAATCATTGGTCACATGATCTGATGCACCGGAGTCAAGAAGCATTTCTGGAGTGCTGGAATTGACTACATTTGCTTGTGGCTGATATCTTGAATAGCAAGCGGTTACGGTGTGCCCTGGCTTCTTTCAAATTTGACACTCAACATAATCCATGTTTGATTTTGGGTTGTTTCTGCACCCTTTCCCTCTATAATAAACAGAGTTGTTATTTTTTGTTTGCTTATTAGCTTGAGCACTGTTAGGCCTAGAGGGAGTGTAATTAAGCGAAACAGTGGACGGGATTGGACCCAAGAGAGAGGGTTGATAGCCACGAGGCCCATATCCATGGACGGGATAGGGCTACAAATAGGCAGCCATCGGTGCTGATTGAGGCAACATCATGGACTGCCAGTGAGCAAAATTAGTCGGCGATACTCCAGATGGAGGTGGAGTGGACCAGGACGCTGCAGGATGACGAAGCGCAGCATTCGCGGTGACCGGACTAGGGGTGGATTGCTGATAGAGTCTCCCTTCTTCACAGGACACTAGATATTTATGAAGGTCTTCAAAGGTCCATTTATCTCGGCTACCACACAGAAAACCGGCACATTCGGGAAATTCAGCCTGGATTCCATTGATGACATACAGTTTGAAGTTGTTTGGGGAAACTTCCTAGTCAAGTTTGCGCAATTCGTTGGCCAGAGAATTGAGATGGTGCAGAAACTCGACACCGGTTGCTCCAGTTTCTTTCCGGCATGTTGGAGCCGTTCAGTGAGGTTGAGAAGCCGGGTTGGAGAAGAGTTGGCATAGATGTTCTCCAAAGTGACCCAAATGTCACGGCAGGTACGGGTGGCGGAAACAGAGGAGAGAACTGTTGGACTGAACGATGTAATCATTGCCTGTTGGAGAAGAGCATCTTGATCACACCAACGAAGAGTGATGGGATCGGTAGTAGAAAGATCTATTGATCCATCAAGAAGGCCGTGAAGACGCAGGCCGCGAAAGAGACCATATATGGACTTGGCGCTACCAGACAAGGTAGTTTGTGCCATCAAATTTTACTGGAAAATTCGCGACAGTAGGAATAAAGGGGTTGTCCTTCAGAAACTCAGGGAAAGCAGGAGGGGCAGTCTTTTTTCCGTCGTTGGCCATAGAGGATCAAGACTGGTAAAAGCGCAGAAGCTCTAATACCATATAAGAGAGTGAGAAGTGATAATTTTATTGATTGTAGAATGGTTACATATATACAGTTTATGAACAACTAATTAAGGTAACTAAATATTTAGTATAATTACAAATGATATCTTGAATATAATCTACAAAATATTTGGTAATAAGAACAGATTTACTTTCCTTCTATAAATCTACAGAATTAATAGTTACAAGGAATGATTTCCTTTCCTTCCACAACTACAAAGTGCTCTGGAAGGAAAGGAAGGATCACTTATTTTAAGAAAAACAAAATCTTGACAAAAGCCAAAAGTGATGGGAATATTGAGTGGAAAGAAGATATCAAAGACTAGAGATAACAATCTGAACTCCTCAAATCCTTGACACAACTTATGTTAATGATTT
The DNA here is from genome assembly GCA_945859875.1 of Cuscuta europaea. Classification (NCBI taxonomy): domain Eukaryota; kingdom Viridiplantae; phylum Streptophyta; class Magnoliopsida; order Solanales; family Convolvulaceae; genus Cuscuta; species Cuscuta europaea. The sequence continues at coordinate 3,912,877 of CAMAPE010000021.1, forward strand.
AAGGATATATTGAGCACACGCCAGTCTATGACAAACAATAAAAGACATCTACTCCTCAAAGATGTCATCAAAAATTGTGCTCACATGAAAGAAGGAAATCTCACTTAGAAAGTCAGCAAGCTCCCAGTTGCTTGCTGCAAACTAATGATAGTACTAACCCAACTCATTGAAAACAACTGAATCACATCAAATGCAACTACCTTCTATTCCAGATCTATTTAAAAATAGATGTACCAGATGATGCTCAACTTCAATAAAAAAAATCTCAAATTACGAAGAAGGTTGAACCAGCATCAACAACATCACATAAAGATTGTTATGATCAAACTCACACCGAAGATAGATTTTGATTATATCTACAACAGTGGCAAAATCTCAAGCAAACTAAGGATCCTAGCACATCTACTATTCTCAAAGCAAGATCTTGAATGCTTATCAAGGAAGAAATGAAAATGTCAGATGAACTCAAAGGTATCTCTCCTCATCAAAAAAAACTATTTTATTAGGGGGGGGGGGGGGGGTATCCTAGAGACCCAGGCAAATATCACTACATCTATCTTGCTATATGAGAAGCATATCACAAGTTGAGGGGGGACTCAATACCTCAACAAAAACTCAAACACTGGACTTTGATGATAAAGGAGCACCCTATTGTTTTGTAGTGTTTTATTTCTATTAAGAGCATCCTGCTCTTTTGCAGCGTCCTAATAAGAATCATGAGCAACCTACTTACAGTAGCATCCTAATAAAAGAGCTACCTATTGAAAGCAAAATCATGCTAATAACAGTGTCCTGTTTTTTAAGATGTCCGTCTCTGAGTACCAAGTCAAGGGACTTATAGGAGATCATCAACACAGGGGGAATGTTTTAAAGCAATCATGCTTAAACCAAGGGAATCGGTCACAATGGAAAATCGAGTACTCTCTAAGTAAAGAAGATTATGAAAGAAAGCAACATCAAATTCTCAAACAAAAGGCTAAATCCAGCCCAATGGATCAAATGAATTCAAAGGAATGATTTGCTAAAAATGCTTTACAATCCATAAGAGTTTCTAGGCATCTTTACAAACAAGTCAACTCCATTTGACAAAGTCCAGAAACCACATGACTTGACTAGTTCTGAGGATCATGTGGGATTTGTTCAATAAAAACAAATCATTATGGTAGAGATCGGTCAATGTTCTGGATAACAAAAGGATCATTCAAAAGGAAGATAATTTGTAATCAGAAATCAAGACTCAAGTCACCGGAACTCTGGGAAAGAAAGAAGGAAGAAGGAAAAATACAGCATGAAAAGCAGTTGGCTCAACAAAGTACTGTCTTACCAGCCTACTGAATTTTGCAGAAAAATCAGATGTCTGCTGAAAACATCAACAAGCATATACCCGATTTCTATACAAGTTTGGAACATTACAAACATGTTTAAAGGAACTAGAAAGTATTCAAAGATAAATTGAGCAATCGTAACAACAATCTCAAGTGGTATCTAGCTTCAATAGATATCAAATAAACACATCAAATTCGACAGGTACTGCTCAACATTTCAGATCAAGATTGATCTAAAGAAACATTTCCTGAGAAACAAAGTATGGGAATGCTTGACTAAAATCAGCCATGCAGAAAATGACTTATCTTGATACCCTTAAAACTACATGCTGACATTCATTAAGGTGTTACATAAATGAACATGAGAGAAGATTATCCTCTATCAAATCAGAGAAGTGAAGCAAAATGGATTTATAGTAACATGCAACATGTTATCACGACACATGGTGATCAATCAGCTGACTCATCCCAAGGAGTGGTTTTCAAAGCGGACTCATATAAAGCTAAGTGAGTTTGTCTAACCACATTTTTCTCACTCGTTTATATCTAAGTCACCTGTTTACCATGAAAAGTGATCCAACCACAAGATCATTAATTAAGAGCAATTGTTCGGTTACTTCCCAACGGTAACTAGCTTTGAACAGTTACACTCTTGTTGGTATAAATACTCTTTTCACCCGATCAATTCACCTCACTTCACTCAATCTCTCACTCAAAGAAAACACCTTTGCAACTTCTCCAAACCTTCTTCAAAGACTATCATCCTTCTCGCTTCAAATGGAGAACTCATGAAACACTTCATGTGATAACAACTTACTTGAACTGACACTGGCTCCCCCAAAACCAAGAAGAATCACCCTAACCGCAACACAAGAAGAAAGCTTATCCACTCTTGAAGAGAGGGTAATCCTCAACAGTGAAAAGGAAGCTCTTGCAAAAGAACCTCAAAGAGTGTTGACTTGGAGAAACAGTAAAGTTTCTCCAATTGACATTTTACTACTTACTGCACAACAATGAATCAAGAAGAACAATTTACACTAGGATGGTTTAGAACACACAATATAGAAAATGCAATCTCAATGGGCTACATCAATAGAATCTATCAGTGCAAATTGGAAGAAACCAAACAAGCAAATGAAAGAAGAAAAAGGAAGGCTACATTAGAATTGTATCCTGGAGAATCATCTCGACAAAGGCCTTTCTAAACAATGAAGAAATACATTTTGAATGCTGCCAAAAGGGGGGGGGGGGGGTACTCAAAAACATTTGGCACTTCAAATGTACTTTCTTTTGCTTATTATGTTTGTTTTTTATTCCAGTTTTTGGCATCATCAAAAGGGGGGAATTGTAAGATCCCTTAGATTTTTATGATTAAAGTTTTGATGATGCCACCCCCTATATCATGTATCACTTGATCTGGAGTTTTATTCTTGTTGCATTATGCTACAATATGTGCTGGAAAAACAATTAGAAAGAAAAATGGTACGAAAAAGAGTCAGCTGAATTCTTTCTAACTCGCAGCCTCCTAAAAATATAAAATCAGCAGCCTACTGATTTTGTCTAAAAAACTGCAGCTATCTACTGACTTCGTATTTTCAAGACAAGGCCACTGAAATCTGTATTCTTCTCTATAGAGCAACAAAAACAAGAAATCAAAAGACCAACTTGCAGTCAAATAAAAGAAAGGACAAAAAGTAATTTTTTATGAAATTCTTACCACTTCACAAAAATTTCTTATAACATTACTTTTACTAAAAGCAGAGGAGTTATATACTAAGGAAGCATTGAACAAACACCCAGCTTATATACTCAACTCTACGGCTAAAGATTAAAATTTTATCATAGCCAATTGCTTTGAAATGAGAATACAAGTTGGACAAAGTTACAACCCGTGCCACAAGAAGCAAATTACAGTCTCCAAATCGACGTGTATGAGGACACCCGTAGTAGATCGACGTGTATCTCATTTATCGCAGGTTCAAGCTGACGTTTTTATGCATTATCGGAGATTGCTAACAAATCCTAAAAGCCAATATTTTAGGCATATCCGGTAGTAGATCGACGTGTATGAGGACACCCTGTCAAGTCAGCCTCAGAATAAGCAATAATCAGAGAAGTATCACCTCTGCGATGCAACCACAACCCCTTAGTGATGGTACATTACAAATAGTGATAAATACGCTTGACAACCAATAAGTGAGCAGTACGAAGAGCATGCCTAAACTGGGACACCAAATGAACAACATAGTAATATCTGGTCTAGTGATACTAAAGTACTATAAAGCACCAACCATATTGTGATACTCAGTACCATTAGTAAGAAGTTCTCCATCAGTCAAGGACAATGTATGTAGTGCAATAAGGAAGATTTGTGTAGACGGGTTTGATCGTGTGAAGTTGAAATTGGTGCAATAAATAAGAGATCTTGTTTTGGTGGGAGAGAAAGATGACCTTGTGGGTATGAAGGGCTTGAATGCCTAAGAAAAAATGAATCCTCCCCAAATCTTTCATAGCAAAGGTATGCGAAAGGGTAGAGATACAGGAGGAAATAAGAGAGGGGGAACTACCAGTAATTAGAATGTCATCCACATACAATAAAATATAAAGAGTGTGAGAGCCACGACGATAAACAAACATAGTGGAATTGGATCTACTATGAGTAAAACCATGACATAACAGAAAACCGCTAAAACGATGAAACCACGCACGAGGAGCTTGTTTTAACTCATAAAGTGCTTTAATCAGACAAGAGATATGAGTGGGATATGATGGATGAACAAAACCAGGAGGTTGTTTCATATATACCTCCTCAGTTAAATAACCATGTAAGAATGCATTCTTAATATCAAGTTGACGAACCTCCTAACCAAAAGAGAGTAATAGAAAGGAACAAACGCACAACCAAAAATGCGCAAAAAAGAGTAGTTCAAAGATTTTTGAAATATTTTCTAAAAGAGTAGTATAAAGAGCATCAACCCACGGCCACGACCACGTTGACCATGGTTGTTACGGCCACCACTGCAGGACGAACCACCCTGATACAAATTCCACCCTCAATGGACTGTTCTTTGGGTGTGGGATTCGATTAGAAACTATGCCCAAGACTCCTCACAAAAGAAATCTTGAAAATGGTGTTGTCATTAGTTGTTCCTAGTTGGTCTTGGTTCTGGGAAGCTTAATGGTTTCATAAAGAATGAAAGGTGAAGAAACGTATGGGTTCTCGCCACTTTCTAAGGATGAAATATAAGAGAACATAGCTATGGACGCCACAACCAAATTGATAAATCACACAACTCAATTGAACTCAATATAACGCATGAGGTTTTGAAAACAAGAATGTTTTCATTTTATGGAAGAATACAGTGGTCATTTTTTACATACTGCTGCATTATATATACCTAAATAACTATCTGAAATCATGGAAACGAAATGTGGAAACGTGGGTGGGCAACTGACCCCCATTTTCCACTAAAATAGGTATTAGCAACAAAAATGGATAAGGATGAACTTTTGTGGCTAAACTCTTTTTGAACCAGATTTTATCCTATAGCTCGGTCAACCATACTTAACACATAAAGCTTAAAATATAATGGACTGGAAGTAAAATCTAATTCTAATCCAATGTTCCAAAGTTAGTTTTGTATGCAGAAATGGCCCATTTGAACATTTAAGCTCCATATTGGCAGCTTGGGAGTTTGTATTGCCTACATCAATTTTAAGTTTCATTTGGAAAGCTTACTAGGGGTTCCCAAGGCTCCATAGTCACCCCCCTTGGATGTGGTCAAGGCCTCCGTCCTACTCTTCTCAATCCATGCGCAAATGGCCTCTTAGAAACGCCTAGCACGAGCTCTTTTTAATGGACCATCTTGCACCTGTAACGGGTGTCGTTCTAGGTCAACTTGAGGTGTGATTCGAATTGTACTATACACATCAACTTCCTCCCCCTCATAGGATTCGTCCACGAATCAGGTTCATTACCTGCATCAGAAGGAGTTAAGTGAGCGACAATAAAAGTAGCACTGACGTTACCATACTCACTTGGCAGTTGAATCTTGTATGTGTTACATTGATCCGTTCCAGGACTTGAAAAGGGCCATCCCCTCTTGGCAGAAGCTTTGGTTTGCGTTGATTGAGGAATCTATCCTTGCTCAAATGCAGCCAAACATTTTCCTCTACTTGAAAAAAAAAACTCGTATGCCCCGTGTTGATTGAGGTAGCCAGTTGCTCATTTCTTTTGGATATGGCTTGGCTGACGTTTTTATGCATTTGCTTCACCCTTTCAGCCTTTCTTGCGCCATCCAGATTAGTGAGTTTAGTGTTTGGTACAGGTAAAAGATCAAGAGGTGTTAATGGATTCAATCCGTATACAACCTGAAAAGGTGAATATCCTGTAGTGTTGTGTGTTTGCCTATTATAAGCAAATTCAACATAAGGAATACATTCTTCCCAATTTTTTAGATTTTTACTTATTAAAAAAGCAGTAGGGTTCCTAGTGTTCTATTTACTACTTCAGTTTGTGTTTGGGGATGACTTATAGTAGAAAATAAAAGCTTGGTTCCCAATTTTAACCATAAAGTTTTCCAGAAATAGTTGAGGAATTTGACATCTCGATAAGAAACAGTTGTTTTTGGCATACCATACAACCTAACTATTTCTTTGAAGAAAATATGACCAATATGGCACGCATCATCTGTTTTATTACAGGGAATGAAATGAGCTATTTTGAAAAATCTATCAACTACCACAAATATTGAGACGTGCCCAGATTCACTCTGGGGTATTCCTAACACAAATTCCATTGATAGATTTATCCAAGGATGAGTAGAAACAGGCAAAGGAAGATATAATTCATGAGACATACACCTTGACTTTGCATGTTTGCACGTAATGCAGCAAGAACAACACGTATATACATCGTGTTTTAGTTTTGACCAATGAAAATGTTCTTGAAGTATATCACATGTTTTGTGTACCCCAAAATGCCCCATTAACCCACTACTATGGGCTTCTCTAACAAGTAATCCACGAAATGAGCACTTGGGCACACATAGTTTAATACCCTTGAAAAGAAAACCATCATTCATGTGATGTTTTTCATGTATGCCGTTAGTACATGCATAATATATAGCACCGAATTCAGAATCATCAACATATAAATCCTTAATATGCTCTGTAACACCGTCCCTAAGTATATTTACCTTTTAGTAAATCATGTAATGAACATTGAATAACGATTTATGAATTTACAAGGTTGTAAAATTTTTGTTATTACTTTTCCGTGAATAGTGAATTGCACGCGGGGCCCGCATCGGGAGCGGGGACAACCTGATTATCCCGGGACCACATATTATATTCATCTTGGTTTAGATAATATTTATATGGTGGTGGATATTTTAGTTGGGCCATAGAAAGGGCATGGGGTTGACACGTCGGTCAAACGAGGCCCAATTACCGGTATTGGTAATTTATTAGATAACAGCTCGAAACGGATTTCGGAGACTTCTAAATTAAAGATGAGGAATGTATATTCATTCTAAGAGTCCATAATGATGGGAAACATATAATATATTTTATTTGACCCGATAAAATAAAATATAATTAAAACGGTCCAAAAAATACAACTTTCGGGACCGATTGTACACATCGGGACACAAACGGTTGACCTCCCATATGGGTGGGCGCCAACCCATGAATTTATCCACTCAATTAAGGGGGTTGGCCGGCTGGTGTGATGGAAGTTCATGGGAGGGGAGTGTGAAAGGAGGGGAATGGCATCAAAGGTACAATAGGGGACCCATTCCCACATTATTTTGAGAGAAAAGCCAAAGAGGCTATCTCCTCACTCACCCACTCCATTACTTTCATCCAAGCTACCAAAAGAGGAGGAAAAGGAAGCTCTCAAGTCATTCTACATTGCTGTAACTCGAGCTCAAACAAAGGGGTCCAAAGAAGAAGATTATAGGTGGAAAAAGCTAGGAAAAGTGTGAAAATTAAGGTAATAACATATGAGATAAATATCATATGGAGGACCCTTAGGATTGTTCTACATGGTATGAGTGTGGAATAATGGGTTGGGAGGTAGTTCTAAGTCCAAGAACGGACTTAGAAGCCAAAACGACCGGTTCGCCGGAAAATAACCTTTTAGAGGTTATTTGTATTGATATGAGTTTTGTGATGAGGAAACTATGTTAGGAGCATAACTAAAGTTTTTCTAGAGCTCGCCGGAGTTTCGCCAGAGTTCACCGGAGTTTTGCCGGAGTTCAACCGAAGAGCGTAGAACACGCTTAAGCTCATTTAAGGTGAGTGGACGGCTTAATATCTTATAACTTTTGGATTAATTTTGAGATTACCTAAATAAATGTTATATGTATTCATAATGATGTTTAAAAGATATTTAAATATGTGATTAGCCAAAGTGATTAGGCATGTATGAAATGAAGTACATGAATATGCGTGGAATATGATATGAGAATTTCTATGAAATTGCATGCCATGTTTGAAAGGTAAAAGAAGCATAGAGTGAATATTGTTAACTGAATATATATGATGATTAAGTTGATATGTATAAGGCTTGAGATGACGGTTAACGAAAACGTTGACCGATTGATGATGGATTAATTAATACTGGTTGGTATTAGTTAATTATAAATTGATATAAACGCATGGCTTGCATGAATTGAAATACATAAGCTTTATGAAGTTATTTAGCTATGAATATGATATAGACTCTATCTCTGTTGATAGGAGGTTGAGCATATATTATAAACTTGGTGGAGGACCCTAGGACTAAAAGTCCTTAACACTCCTATTATAAACTTGGTGGAGGACCCTAGGACTAAAAGTCCTTAACACTCATATTATAAACTTGGTGGAGGATCCTAGGACTAAAAGTCCTTAACACTCACATTATAAACTTGGTGGAGGACCCTAGGATTAAAAGTCCTTAACACTCATATTATAAACTTGGTGGAGGACCCTACTAAGAGTCCTTAACACTCACACTATAAACTTGGTGGAGGACCCTAGGACTAAAAGTCCTTAACATTCATATTATAAACTTGGTGGAGGACCCTAGGACTAAAAGTCCTTAACACTCATATTATAAACTTGGTGGAGTACCCTAGGACTAAAAGTCCTTAACACTCATATTATAAACTTGGTGGAGGACCCTAGGACTAAAAGTCCTTAACACTCATATTATAAACTTGGTGGAGGACCCTGGGACCAAAAGTCCTTAACACTCATATTATAAACTTGGTGGAGGACCCTAGGACTAAAATTCCTTAACACTCACATTATAAACTTGGTGGAGGATCCTAGGACTAAAAGTCCTTAACACTCATATTATAAACTTGGTGGAGGACCCTAGGACAAAAAGTCCTTAACACTCATATTATAAACTTGGTGGAGGACCCTAGGACTAAAAGTCCTTAACACTCACATTATAAACTTGGTGGAGGACCCTAGGACTAAAAGTCCTTAACACTCATTATAAACTTGAAATAAAGATAAGGAGGAGTCATATGCACTCATAAGTATATATGGGTGGGTTGGGGTTTTTAGTCAAGAATATTGGCTATTAATATTTTCCCAAATAAAACGGTGATCTACGGATCGGGTATTTTCCAAGTGTACATGTACTATCAAGTATTTCTTAACTTGGGGGAAGAGACTATTTATATAAGTATCACCCTATGTTTGGGTCTTGTACTTGAAACACTAGTTATTCTATATTTAGCTTGCTACTCGCTCGGTACTTGTACTAACCCCTTTTGGGGGGGCCACCATTTCAGGTTGAAGCTAAGAGTACTTGTCATCTAAACCTTTGCACGGGTGAAGAGAATTCAGAGGAAGACGTGGTTCGTGCTTCCTTTACTATGTCAAACGATAAACTGTGCTCATCGATACTTTTGTATTAATACATTGTTTTTGGCCTGCGAGCCTACGTTTTGGCCATGAGTGACCCACGATTGATTATTGAATATTTCCGCTATTTGATTTATCTAAATTGTGATGTTGTTATGTATGTTTACTACTGAGTATGGATATGTTATGTTCATGGACGCCTTGTATGACTAAGACACGTTGACTTGCGAGTGACGTCACTTGGTCATACGACGGTTGTACACGCGCTTAGATGCGGTCTGGGGCGTGACAATTAAGTGATATCAAAGCCATCTCAGTTCTAAACTATGTAATCAACCTCTCACAAGAGATTTTGCAAAAAGGAACTTTTACCGAAAACCATGAGCATTGTATTTTGACGTTCATTGAACTATTGTTACATGGGTTGTAACACCGTCCCAGAGTATATTTACTTTTAGTAAATCATGTAATGAACCTTGAATAATGATTTATGAAATTACGAGATTGTAAAATTTTTGTTACTACTTTTGCGTGAATAGTGAATTGCACGCGGGGCCCGCATCGGGAGCAGGGACCACCCGATAATCCCGGGACCACATATTATATTCATATTAGTCTAGATAATATTTATATGGTGGTGGATATTTTAGTTGGGCCATGGAAAGGGTATAGGGTTGACTCGTCGGTCAAATGAGGCCCAATTACCAGTATTGGTAATTTATCGGATAACGGTCCGAAAGGGATTTCGGAAACTTCTAAATTAAAGTTGGGGATTGTACATCCATTCTAAAAGCCTACAATGGGTAGGAACATGTGTTATATTTTATTTGACCCGATAAAATAAAATATAATTAAAACAGTCCGAGAAATACAACTTTCGGGACCGATTGTACACACCGGGACACAAAGGGATGATCTCCCACATGAGTGGGGGCCACCCCACGTTTTTTGTGCTCAAATGGACCAAGTGAAGGCCAATAGTACACATGATGGGAGTAGGAGACATTTGGAGACATTAAAACGGCCCCTCTCTCACTTATTAGCTAAATGAGACAAAAGGAACTCATCCCCCTCCTTCCTCATCATTGTGCTTGACAAAGGCATCAAAGAGGAGCAAGAGAGAGCTCTCAAACCAGCCTCCATTGTTGCAGCACGAGCTCGGGAAGAAAGTGGTCCAAAAGAGAGGATTTAAGAAGGAAAAAGTGAGGAAAAGCTTGGATAATTAAGGTAATGACCTTATAATAATTTTTCCCTCTATTCCTTAGCTATCATATGGTTTATATAGCATATCAAGAGCCCTTGTTGTGGTTCTACATATTTACATATGTAGAAAGATGGGTTGAAAGGTGATTTAAAGTCCAAGAACGGACTTATAACCAAAACGATCGGTTCGCCGGAAAATAACCTTTTAAAGGTTATTTGTATTGATATGGGTGTTTTGATGATAAATCCTTGTTAGGAACTCGACTAAAGGGTTTCTAGAGTTCGCCGGAGTTTCGCCGGAGTTCGCCAGAGTTTCGCCGGAGTCCAACTAAGAAGAGTAGAACTTCTAAAAGCCCATTTGAGGTGAGTGGATGGCTTAATATCTTATAACTTTTGGGTTAATTATGAGATTACCTAAATAAATGTTATATGTGTTCATAATTATGTTTAAAAGGTATTTAAACATGTGATTAGCCAACATGGTTAAGTTTGTATGAAAGGGATTAATTGTTTATGCATGAAATATGATATGAGGAATTATATAAAATGCATATTTGCTTGAAGTGTAAGAGAAGCACAAATGAATATTATTAACTTAATTATATGATGATTAAATTGATACATACAAGTATTGAGATGGCGGTAAACGAAAATGTTGACCGATTGATAATGGATTAATTAATACCGGTTGGTATTAGTTAATTATAAATTTATATAAATGCATGATTTTGCATGGATTGAAATACATAAGCTTTATGAAGTTATTTAGCTATGAATATGATATAGACTCTATCTAGGTTGATAGGAGGTTGAGCATTAAATATAAACTTGGTGGAGGACCCTAGGACTATAAGTCCTTAACACTCAAAATATAAACTTGGTGGAGGACCCTAGGACTAAAAGTCCTTAACATTCATATTATAAACTTGGTGGAGGACCCTAGGACTAAAAGTCCTTAACACTCATATTATAAACTTGGTGGAGGACACTAGGACTAAAAGTCCTTAACACTCATATTATAAACTTGGTGGAGGACCCTAGGACTAAAAGTCCTTAACACTCACATTATAAACTTGGTGGAGGACCCTAGGACTAAAAGTCCTTAACACTCATATTATAAACTTGGTGGAGGACCCTAGGACTAAAAGTCCTTAACACTCATATTATAAACTTGGTGGAGGACCCTAGGACTAAAAGTCCTTAACACTCATATTATAAACATGGTGGAGGACCCTAGGACTAAAAGTCCTTAACACTCATATTATAAACTTGGTGGAGGACCCTAGGACTAAAAGTCCTTAACACTCACATTATAAACTTGGTGGAGGACCCTAGGACTAAAAGTCCTTAACACTCATATTATAAACTTGAAATAAAGATAAGGAGGAGTCCTCTACACTCATAAGTATATGGGTGGGCTGGGGTTTTTAGTCAACAATATTGGCTATTAATATTTTCCCAAATAAAACGGTGATCTACGGATCGGGTATTTTCCAAGTGTATATGTACTATTAAGTATTTCTTAACTTGGGGGGAAGAGACTATTTATATAAGTATCACCCTATGTTTGGGTCTTATACTTGAAACACTAGTTATTCTATATTTAGATTGCTACTCGCTCGGTACTTGTACTGACCCCTTCGGGGGGGCACCATTTCAGGTTCAAGCTAAGACTTGTCATCTACATCTTTGCACGGGTGAAGAGAATTCAGAGGAAGACGTAGTTCGTGCTTCCTTTACTATTTCAAACGATTAACTATGCTCATGGATACTTTTGTATTAATACATTGTTTTTGGCCTGCGAGCTTACGTTTTGGCCATGGGTGGCCCACGATTGATTATTGAATATTTCCGCTATTCAATTAATCTAAACTGTGATGTTGTTATGTATGTTTACTACTGAGTATGGATATGTTATGTTCATGGACGCCTTGTATGACTAAGACACGTTGACTTGCGAGTGACGTCACTTGGTCATATGGCGGTTGTACACGCGCTTAGATGTCGTCTAGGGCGTGACATGCTCAAATCCTAAAAATCTGGCATGCAAAGTGGTCATAAGAGTATATCTCTGTGATAGCGCATTAGCAACCACATTTTCTTTGTCAGTTTTATATTTGATCGCATAAGGGTAAGACTCAATAAACTCTATCCATTTAGCATGTTGTTTATCAAGTTTCTCTTGCCCTCGTAAATACTTGAGTGATTCATGATCAGTGTGGATTACAAATTCCTTGTGTCTCAGATAATGTTCCCAGTGTTCTAGAGCATGGATCAAGGCATACAATTTTTTATCATATGTGGGATAATTGAGACAGGCAACATGCAATTTTTCACTAAAATAAGCTACTGGTTTGCCCCCCTTGCATTAGAACAACCCCAATACCCACGCCGGATGCATCACAGTCTAGTTCAAAAGTGGAAATAAAATCAGACAGCACAAGAATATGTGACGTACACATTTTTTCCTTTAACAAGTTAAATGCCTTTTCTTGTCTATCACCCCAACTAAATTCTACAATTTTTTTTGACAATTTCAGTTAATGGTGCAGTGATTGAGCTAAAGTCTCTTACAAACCTTCTATAGAAACTAGCCAGCCCATGAAGGCTTCGCACATCACTAACTGATCTTGGGGTGGGCCATTCTTGAATGGCTTTTATTTTAACACTGTCTGCTTTAATTCCTTGACCACTAACAATATACCCTAGGAAGTTAACAGATGTAGTACAAAATTCACACTTTTCCACATTAGCATATAACTTATTCTCAATTAAAACATCAAACAAGGCACGCAAATGATCAACATGCTCATCAAAAATTTTGTTATATACTAATATATCACCAAAGTAAATTACAATGAATTTCTTAATGTCTTCTCTTAGTATATGATTCACCAAATGCATAAACGTGCTAGGTAAATTGGTGAGGCCAAATGGCATCACAAGCCATTCATAAAGACCTTACTTAGTCTTAAATGTTGTTTTTCATTCATCTAAATGGGGGATAGGAAATCAGTACTTTACCATGATTTTGTTGATAGCTCAACAGTCTATGCACATTCTCCCGCTTCCATCTTTCTTTGGCACCAACAAGACCGATACTGCACATGGACTCAAGTTTTCCCGTATATGCCCTTTTGTGAGTAACTCCTCCACTTGCCTTTGGATTTCCATTGTTTCCTTTGGGTTACATCTATAAGAGGGGCGTTTTGGGATGGGAGCTCCTGGTACATGATCAATTTGATGCTCTATTCCCTTTACTGGTGGAAGCCCTTTGGCATTTCTTTCGGAAAAAGCTCACCATATTCGTGCAACAAAGAAGTCATAGCCTCGGGCAGTTTCTCGAGATTAGTCAGGTTAAAGTTTTCACCCTTAAAAAGGGAAAGATACACGGGTCTTCTTGCTTTCAAGGCTTTCTCAACTACCCTCTTCTTACAAATCAAACTCACGTCTTCCTTTCTCCCTCTATTTTGTTTTTCTTTTTCCCACTCCTTTTCCTCTTTTTTTTGTTTTCTCGTTTTTCTTCTTGTTTTGCTTTATTTTGTTTCTTTCTTTGCTCGTCTAGGAGCTGGCTAGGACTCAAAGGCACTAAGGTAATTTGTCTTCCTTTGTGATTGAATGAGACTTTGTTGGTATGACCATCATGGATTGCATGTTTGTCAAACTAGCAAGGCCTTCCAAACAGCAAGTGTGCAGCCTCCATTGGTACTATGTTACACATAACTTGATCTTCATCCCCCCCCAATCGTAAATGGCACCACCACTTGTTGGTCCACCTTGATCTATCCCGAATTATTGAGCCATTGAAGTGTGTATGGAACATGATGCTTGCTGGTTTTTAGTCCCAACTTGCTCACCATTTCTGTACTGGCCACATTGATGCAGCTACCTCCATCTATGATTAGATTACAAACCTTCACATTCACAATGCAACAGGTGTGCAAGATGTTCTCCCTTTGCTCTTCACCGGCCTTGAATTTAGCATTAAGTACTATTCTAATGACTCGTGCTTCACCTTCGGCAGCTAATTCTTCTCCTCCACTGTCACTAGGCACTAGCTAGTGACATATTTTCACCTTCTTATTCTTCTGCTTCAGAATCGGATTGTATTTCTCCAATGGACAGCATGGGCATTACCCTCTTATTTGGGCACTAAGACACATAGTGACGAAATCCCAGACACTTGAAACATTTAACATTTTGTTTCTTGCTAGTAGAGGTCTCCAATTTTTCTTTTCCTTTTTGTTCTGCTACACTCTTAACACCGGTAAGTTCGGTTTTGGCCCAACACCCTACCTTCATACTTCAGTTATGATAGGAGTCTTCTAACATCTTGATACATTTAATACATTCAGTTATGATAGGAGTCTTGTAACGTCTCGATTATTGTGCAATCATTATTCCCCTTGGTCCACGCCTCTTCTGTTAGTTTCCTGCTACTGCCAGATAGTTATGCTCAAATGATAGTTTGCCATGTAAGCCCTAGGATAAGCCCAACCTCGCTGGAATCTCGCCCAGGCTCGAGGTCTGCTATCCAAACCGACCTGGTTGTGGGTTCCTTTCGCGGATTGAGTTCCTCGTCAGGTCCAGAGACTATTAATAACTATTAATCCTTATTGATGGGTTGCTCCTATTTAATGGGCTTCATTCTAATATGTTCCTTGGGCCATGGTTATGATCCATGCAACCATCAACATCATAACGACTATGAAAGAATATCTACTATCACTTTAGTCCCATATTTTAGTAATGCTTTAGAGGAAAACTCTATTTGTAGTTAGAGGTCTTGTTTTTTATTTGAGAAAAAATGTAGTTCAAATTCTTGTGAGTCTAGAACACTCCATTCCAACCCGCTCCCAACCTATTGATAGACCAACTCAGGGCAACCACATCACCCTTCTCTTAAGCTAGAACTAGCTACATGATGCCTCACAAAGTCCCAATCAAGTAGAGATATTAGACCACACACAAAATTGTGTTGATGGATACGTGCGCCCACACACATAATGAAATGAATAACGGAGTACAAAATGTGAAATCAAAAAAATAAAATAAATTCGAATCCAAAGGAACAAGTAGCCTCAAGTTCTCGAGTGCTTCACGGAAATAGGGAAAAGAGTCAAATAGGCCCTCGAACTAACTTAAAAAGTACAAATCACCCCTTGTATAGGAGGCTCTGTCCGGTCATCGCCATTTGGGAAGGTTCCCAGTGAAAATTTTTGATACAATTTTTTAAGAATCTTCTTCATTAAGTCTAGTTTACTAATACCAAAATTCAGATAAAAATTCAACCGGGAAGACAGTCAAATGATTTTCTGAATTCTACTGCGCTGTTTAACTGCTCAGTTATCTTTAAAATTTCATTTGACTGCCTTCCCAATTGAAATTTTAGCTGAAATTTAGTATGAGTAAACTAGACTTAATGAAGACGATTCTCAAAAAGTTTTATTAAAAAATTCCACCAGAAACCGCCCCAAATAACGACGGCCGAACAGAGTCTCCTATATAAGGGGTGATTTGCACATTTTAAGTTAGTTCTGTAGAAGAATCCAGAAAATATTAATTTATAATATTTTCAATTATGACAGTTTCAGTTTTAACCATTACATATCCTTGTAAGTAGTATTATAATTATTACATAGGCTCCCAATGATTGTATAAATACCAGTGTATGCCTGAGAATAAAGTATGCAATTTAGTCTGCAATTCTATCTTCTTCTAAACTCTATTATGGTATCAAAGCCGTAAGAGCTCTCACCAGCCCTCCTACCCATGGCTAACCAAGAAAATACAGCCAGACAGACAGAGAATCTCTAGGAACAAGGAGACCTCAAAAATCCGCTTGCTAAAACCTTGGCTAGCCCTTCCAACAACCCCTTGACCCCTGATGGACTCATAATGCTTAACCCCAGTCAATTTCCAGAAAAATTAGACGGTTCTAATTACCTGGTTTGGCGTGACCAGGTTCTTGACCTTCTGTTTGGGTCAGACCTGAGCCAGTACATCGAGGAGGATGCTACGCTGCCACCAGAAAGCGACGCAACCGGCCGTCTCAGATGGAACCGACAGGACAGACTCCTCCGCTATGCCCTCGTCTCCTCCCTTAGCTCCGCTTGCAAACCATTAATTGGTTCTGCACGCACTTCTGCCGATGTCTGGAAGACACTTGAGCGGCTCTATGGGACTCGATCACCATCCGCAATTAGAAACCTCAAAGACCAGTTCCGTCACATGAAGCAGGGAGATCAACCAGTGGGGGAGTACCTTCACAAACTCTGGACCCTAGCTGATGAACTGGCGCTGGCAGGACGACCCGTTGACGATGATGATTTCCTCATTCAAGCTCTGGAAGGACTTCGGCCAGAGTTTGAAGCAATCGCGAACTCCATCCAGACCTCAGGTGACACTCGATTTGGAACCATCCATACGTTGTTCGTAGGATATGAAGACAAGCTTCGACGGAAGGAGGTGCTGAACTACAATCCCGTGCTGACCGCTAATTCAGCTATCGCGGAGACGGGAGAGTCTCTTTCCTTGGCCGTTCGAAGGAGTGCAAATGGCCCAAGAGGTAATCAGGCACAAAACCCTTCTATATTGGGCCCAGGACCAGCACCACAACTTTGGAGACAATTTAACGGGCCCAATAATAATCTGTTAAATAACACCAGGAGGTAATAATATGGGAGGCAGAAACAATTTCAGGAGCAATAATTATTCTAGAGGTACAATTATATGCCAAATACGTGGCAAACCAAACCATCTCGCTCTTAACTAATGGCACCGATTTGAACAACAAAATTACCCTCCTCAAGTCAATACTGTGGTGACCGATAGAAATGGGTGGTTGCTTGACTCTGGAGCCTCGAATCATGTCACCAATAATCTCAATAACCTGACCTTGGCTTCAGATTATACTGGCACAGACTTCCTCGTTATTGGTAACGGTAAAGGTCTTGCGATTGCACAAGTTGGAAATATGAATATTCATTCTCTTTCCTTACCTAATACTCTTTTTGTTCCTTCAATTCATACTAATTTAATTTATGTTGCCAAATTATGTCGTGATAATGATGTGCTAATTGAATTTCACCCCTCTTTCTGTTTTGTAAAGGACCGGCGAACGGGAGCAATTTTGTTAAGGGGTATGAATAATGGGGATGTCTACAGTCTGCCGGATGTACCGATTCCTTCGTCTCCATGTGCTAATGTTACTACAAAATATTATCTTAATAAATGGCATTGCCGTTTAGGTCACCCTGCTCTCCCTATAACTCAAAAAGTTATTTCTTCATTTGGTGTTTCATTTAAAAATGTTACTAAGGATATCTCTTTATGCACTTCATGTGCAAGTAATAAAAGTCACAAGTTACCTTTTGCTAAATCTTCACTTTCAAGTTCTGGCCCTCTTGATCTAATTTTTACAGATGTTTGGGGTCCTTCTCACATTACTTCTGTAGACGGTTTTCGTTACTATGTTATTTTTGTTGATCACTATACCAAATACATTTGGTTTTATCTCATCAACCATAAGCCTGAAGTGACCTCAATTTTTCAACAATTTAAAAAAATTGTAGAAAACTTTTTTCAAAAAAATATTAAAATGATTTACTCTGGTGGGGGAGGTGAGTATGTCGCCCTAGGGAAATTCTTGAGTTCCTGCGGTATTTCCCATTTATTAACCCCTCCCTATACTCCGGAACATAATGGTTTTGTTGAACGACGACATCGTCATATTGTTGAAACAGGGATCACTTTACTTCATCATGTCTCCATGCCATTTAAATATTGGTCTTATGCTTTTCAAACTGCAGTGTATCTCATTAATAGACAACCTGCAACGTCTCTCAATTTCTGCACTCCATTTGAAAAGCTTTTTCAAAAAAAACTAATTACACAAAACTTGCTATTTTTGGGTGTCAATGCTT
Source organism: Cuscuta europaea (assembly GCA_945859875.1). Classification (NCBI taxonomy): domain Eukaryota; kingdom Viridiplantae; phylum Streptophyta; class Magnoliopsida; order Solanales; family Convolvulaceae; genus Cuscuta; species Cuscuta europaea. The sequence continues at coordinate 3,931,196 of CAMAPE010000021.1, forward strand.
CCCGTGGTTGCGTCCTTACACAACCCACAAATTAGAACCTCGATCCAAACCATGTATTTTTCTAGGGTATTGTGATCAACAGAGTGCATATCAATGTCTTGACCCAGCTACCCAGCGTATTTTTATTAGCAGGCATGTCATATTCAATGAGTTTGTTTTTCCCTTCTCTCGGGACGTAACACCTGTTACTAATCTCTCCTCGGAGATTGATAAACTGTCTTCAATCGCCTATTTCTTATCTCCCCCTTTCAGGTACACCAGCGGCAAAGGCATCTCCTATTTCTCATACTCCCACTCAGCCACGCACTCCCGGTAGTTCAATCTCTACCTCTAATACGACGCCCCCTACACCCCCACCTCCACACAATCCACCTGCTATCATCACCTATCAACGTCGGTCTAAGCAAAAACCATCTACCCCAACATTTCCTCAAACTTCACTCAATGAACCACCCACTATCACCCCGACCAATTCCCCTCCCAAACGTACTCATCCCATGACTCTTCGCCCTCGTAAACAAGCTAATCTTGTCACTCAATCCGTCTTACCTCATCATATTATTCCTACTTGTGCTTCTCAGGCTTTACAGGTACCCGAATGGAAGGATGCTATGTCAGCAGAATTTGAAGCCTTGGTTAAACAAGGAACTTGGGATCTTGTTCCAGCTTGTCCTGGACAAAATGTGGTTGGTTGCAAATGGGCTTATACTGTGAAATACAAGCCGGATGGTTCCTTGGATCGTTTCAAAACTCGGTTGGTTGCTAAGGGTTTTCATCAGTGCCCAGGAGTTGATTATTCCGAAACTTTTAGCCCAGTAATCAAACCGGTCACCATTCAAGTTGTCCTGACTATTGCTCTTTCTCATGGTTGGCAGATCCATCAGTTTGATGTTAATAATGCCTTTTTGCATGGAACTCTTCACGAGGAAGTATACATGAAACAACCTCCTGGTTTCAATGATGGTTCCGGGTCTGTTTGCCGTCTTCGTAAATCTATCTATGGTCTCAAACAAGCACCCCGGGTGTGGTATCAATCTTTAAGTGGGTTTCTTCTTTCCCTTGGATTTCATCAATCTGTGTCGGATGCGAGTCTCTTCATACTCTCTTCACATCGATCTTATATCTATGTGTTGGTGTATGTGGATGATATTATTGTTACTGGTTCCACTCCTACTTTGGTTCGTCGGACTATTGATTCTTTAGCGCAAAAATTCTCTATTAAGAATTTGGGATCCTTACATTATTTTCTAGGCATGCAGTTCACTCCGACGCAGGATGGGCTCTTTCTTGACCAACACAAATACATTACCGATTTATTACATATGTTAAAAATGGATGAGGCAAAACCGGTATCCACACCCTTGGCTTCCTCGGCATCATTAACATTGTTTGATAGTTCGGGGTCTTGCAATGTGACTCTCTATCGTGAGGTCATTGGATCACTTCAATATTTGAGTCTCACAAGACCAGATGTTGCCTTCGCTGTCAACAAACTTGCTCAATTTATGCACAAACCGACAGTTACTCATTGGCAGCATATCAAACGCCTATTACGGGTACCTTCAAGGCACTAGTTCTTATGGTCTCTTTCTCCGCCGCAGTTCATCTCTTTCTCTATGTGCTTATGCTGATGCAGATTGGGCAGGGAATCCCGATGATCGCTCCTCAACTAGCGCATATGCCATTTTTCTTGGTGAATCACTTGCTTCCTGGAAGTCCATTAAACAACGAACCATTGCTAAATCATCTACAGAAGCAGAGTATCGGGCTCTCTCTACTGCTGCATCAGAAATTCTTTGGATTGGGTCTCTTCTTCATGAACTCCGACATCCCTCTCCCGCTTCCCCGCTCCTACTTTGTGATAACGAAAGCGCTACAACTTCTTCAGCAAATCCGGTTTTCCATTCCAGGATGAAACACGTTGCCATTAATTTTCATTTTGTTCGACAATGTGTGCAACGTGGGCTTCTTCGTGGGCTTCACATCTCTTCTCATGATCAGTTAGCTGATGCTCTTACCAAACCACTCTCACGGCAACGGTTTACTCTACTAAGAGACAAGCTCAGGATTCTTGGGAGTGACAGAATACCTAGCATGCGGGGACGTGTAGAAGAATCCAGAAAATATTAATTTATAATATTTTCAATTATTACAGTTTCAGTTTTAACCGTTACATATCCTTGTAATTAGTATTATAATTATTACATAGGCTCCCAATGATTGTATAAATACCAGTGTATGCCTGAGAATAAAGTATGCAATTTAGTCTGCAATTCTCTCTTCTTCTAAACTCTATAAAATAACCAAACAAGGCGGTCAGAAAAAAAAAATTGATATAATGATTCTTTACAGAGCTATATCAAATACTACGTATATAAACAACCACAAATGCTCATTGTCTATTACTCCCTCCGGTTCGTATTAAAGTTCTCACTTTCCTTTTAGGGATGTCCCTTATTTAAGTTCACACTTCCATTGTAGGAAACAAAACAGTGCAAAACAGTGCCAAACAGTGTCAAACAGTGTTCAAACAGTACCAAACAGTGCACTCCACAGTAAAGTCAAATTTATTTTCTTAATCTGTGTGAAGTCAAACTGGGAACTTTAATACATTTTAAAAACTACTGCTGGTGTAGATGGTGACCAAAATTACACTTCAGAAACTGCTGACCATGACTTGGAACGTCCTCGGGCAAAGACAAGAAGTTCCCAACAATAGCAATCCACACACGTTAATTAGAGCCCTGCCAAACATTGATTACAACAAAAGCTCATTTTATTCTTTATTCAACTAATATTTTTGCTTCTCTGTACCAGGTAAAGAGGCGGACGAACTAACAAATTTACAACTTCCAAGTATGCAAGCACCGAAAAAAGATGCATTAGTAAATGAGCTTACCTGCATAAAAGGAAATGAACAAAGATGACAATAGTCAGGAGCATACCCTCAGGTATCGGCAGGGTGGAAAGAATAATGGGAGATGTGCCAAAACATTTAAATGGAAAGTTAACCATTTCTCCCCCAAATGTCTGATTGAGAGGAGTTTTCGAGGGGGGCGGGGAGGTTCATTTCATATTAATAGAATTATTATATAGGGCTTTTGGGCTTTGGCACTTATTAAACGACTAAAGATATTGAGTTTACACTACCAAGTTCAACACTCAAACGTTTTTAATTAAAAATAAGTAAAATAACCACTCCCCTCCCAACCCCCTCCTAAATATACCCCAAGGGTTCTTAGATAGCTCAGAGCTACTCTGGTTCATCATATAATCCCCAAAAACTCATATGGCCTTTTGGAATTCAACCTAACACTTTTCTATAATGGCTTTGTATAGGGTACTAAATGGAAGTAGATGTGCCTATGTTTGAAATTACGCATAAGCAAAATATTGTTAAACTTAGACACAAACTGCGATTTCATGTAATGACTGACGCCATTTCGTTTGAGTGAACGATGCATGGGTAAACCAAGCCAATCCTCAAATACTTGATACATTGAAGCAAGCCACTACGCAAGTTCCACAACATTAAAATTATACTGGCATGCTAAAACAGAGGGAAATAGAAAATGACAACCAATTTAGACCCTAATTGCTACCATTCATAAGATCGCTCTTCTTTTAATAGAAGAATATGCAGGCTAATCAGTAAATAGAAAGTAGCTTTTGTCTTACGTATTTGGCTCAAATTGGTTTACCAAATTTTTTTCCATTATGAGAATCCAACAGATTCAGCCCAAATAACTCGTATCAAATGGGTCCTTCAAAGAAAAGTAAGCAAGCATAAGCAGTAACTACCTCTGACAACAAATTACACCTTGGTAGCCGGTCCTCTTGAAATAGAAATCTAAGTACTATGAGTGCATGAGATTATTATGGTTGAGGCAAGTAGTAGGTTCCTTGAATGCTTGGCACTTCCAAGTCGGCGTTCTCTCAACAGGAAATAAGGATTTATTGTTAATCGCAGTAGAAGTGGCCATGATCACATTCTCTCTAATTGGACGTGGTGTTTTAAATTTCACTTTTTCTTGGGGGCTTGCTTGATCCCTAAAATTACAGATGCTAAGGGGTAACTTTTTCTGTTTAAACCTTCCTTTCTTTTTCCCAACACTACAAACATTGTGCACATATTCTTCATCTACTTTCTTTAAGCCATTTGCCACTTCTTTCCCACTTTCCACCACAATGAAGTTGGACTTATTAACTTGTAACTCTTCTCCGTTATCCATCTTTGATCTATCAGATTGAATTATTCTTTCAATAGAAGTAGAAGAAACCTTAGATGTTTCACACAGAGGCAAAGTTTTGAGCCTCTTGTGTTGCTTGTGAGTTCTGGAGGAACTGTTTATGGCCCTATGCAACTTCTTAGCCAGTTCTTCATCCGTCATACAACTTCCAGCCCCTTTATTCTTATTGTACAATGTATGAACTGCAACATGCTTCTTCATCTTGTTCTTCTTTGACTGACTATTTCTAGTAGCGGCTTCTTCATCACTATTAGTGACTAATTCTAAAGCAGCCTTAGCGGCCGTTATTGCTTTTGCTGCCTTTGCAGCTTTTTCTTCAGCAAAAGCTCTGGCATTTCTTGCAGCCTTAGCTGCTTCAACAGCTTCAACTCTTGAGGCCTCAATGATCTCTTCATTTGAAAGACTGTGGTTACTCAAATGAGATCTCAATAATTTATTTAGACGGGTGACAAACTCAATACCAGCAACATTATTGCCCATGTCATATGATGAGGATGGGGATTGTGGATTGATATCACAGTTCTGTTTCTTCAATCCGGCTAGAAGCCTCTTCCTTGGCGGCAAAAGCACGTCATTATCCAAATTATTAACATCCAAATTATTAACATCGCATCCATTAGCTTCCATTATCTCTGCATTACACTATTGACAATCTAAAACAAAAGTCCTGCCTGCAAAAGAAAAACTTTAAGAAAGCAACACGAACAGTTTTACTTGGGAGTTTTGAATATGATCAAAGGGTAGCCCAAATCCGAAATCTGATTCATAAATCCTTACGATCAACAGTGACAATAAAGCAATAGAGCAACGTGAAGACAACATGCGTTTTGGTATATGGTCTGATTCATCGATAGAGATGGTTTTGGACCTTGCAAGGATCAAAGTAACCGATGAAACAAAGCAATTCAACGCAGTCAGGAAAATTAAGGGCTTGATTTAAGAGATTTATTTGAAATCCAATTGAGCTAACAGCATGTGAGCATAAAAATCCTTGGTGCGGATGAACCATTCGAAATACTTAAGCGATAGTTTTAAGTAATTAACGAGAATCAAATAAGGTGATCAAAATACCTCCTGATCTATATCTATCATACTTGGAATGGAGGATGCTACAAGTTGAAACTAGGGTTTTCCGATGGGAAATAGGAAATGGAAGGAGAATGGTACGTAAAAACCAGTTAGAAAGATAGATGAGGATGAGAGAGAAATGTTTTGATGGAATTATGTCCGTAGGAGTTTCCATTAGTGTGCAAACTAAAAATTACTCCCTCCGTCTCCCCGTTATTGTCTCATTACGGTTTACGATGCTTGACCGACGATAAAGCAAATAGATCTCTGTCCGCACTCAAATTATTTTTAGGAAAAAAAAATTACATATTCAGAAACTACATTAAAAGATTTACAAAGTCGCAAAAATCAGAATCAAATTTGATAAAAAAATTGATAAATAAAGTAAGAGATTAAGAGTGATTTGTGTTGACCAAGTGAATAGGAAATGGGACAATAACAGGGGGATGGAGGGAGTAGTAGCCGCTGTTATTTTTACCTCGAAAAAAGGGGCAAATAAGTCACGTACCAACCAAAAAAGGTCAAATAAGCTCTTATATAGGAGATTATGTTTGGTCTTCGTCATTTAGGGCGGTTCCCGGTGGAATTTTTTATGAAATTTTTTGAGAATCTTATTCATTAAGTCTAGTTAAAAGCGCAGTTATCTTAAACAATTCATTTGAATGCCTGCCCGATTGAAGTTTTAGCTGACATTTGGTTAGTAAACTAGACTTAATGAATAATATGCTCAAAAATTTGCATAAAAAATTTCCACCGGGAACCACCCCAAATGACGACGGTCGGACATAGCCTCCTATATAAGGGCTTATTTGACATTTTTTGTTAGTACGTGAGGTTATTTGCCCTTTTTTCCTTTTTACCTCTGAATTTACTTACACTCTTGCCATAGGCTCAAGTACCAAAATGTCAATATGATGAGTTCCAAAACACTACTCCCTCCGCCCTAAATAAACTTCCAAATTTCGTTTTCCGTCCGTCCCAAAAAAACTTCCACTTTCTAAATTACTTTTACATTTACCGCCTTAATTACCCACCCAACCCATCCATCTGTATTCGCCTTTTTTGTCGCACTTTCTATTTCCGTACGTTCATAATTCCTACGCATCTAGAAAAATCTTCTTTGCCCTATCATCTCTCATCTCTCAATTCTTCTGCAGTCATGCCACCCACACACCCATCTCATTCTTGAAATCCATTAATGGCAGAAAAGGCCTCCAATTTGCTTATGTATCCCGACTTGTACAGTGCGGTCGTTGAGGACTTAGAGGATTCATCCGATTCGCTCGATCTCGGCGCTGATTGTGAGATCTTGGGCGACTTCGATGATTTTGAGAAGTTGCCCGATTTCATCCCTGATTCTGAGATCTTGGCTGATTTCATCCCTGATTCTGAGAAGTTGCCTGGTTTCATCTCTGATTCTGAGATGTTCGATTCTGAGAGTGGAGAAGGATTCAAAGGAGGACAAGGGGTGAGATCTGACCTCGTGATTCTACAATCACCGGATGAGTCGAGGTCAGTGACTAATCCAATGATGCTTTCAGACCCAAGTCTTCAAGCCTCCAACGATAAGATGATTGATATCTACCTTCGGCCAATGAATACAACGAGTATGAATGATGTTCTATCTACTCCCTTCCTCTTCATCTGAACCCTAATGTTCAAGAATTCATTGACAAAATGGTTTGGAAATGGTTGCCTCTTTACAAAAAATGAAGGTCGTACTTGGCCTTTTTTGTTCTTTTGTGGATGTATGGACCTTTAAAGGCCAAAACATGGTGCATGCACTTGGTGAGTGGAACACTTGGTGAAGTAGTCGACTGCGACGATTACCACCTAACGGGCAAAGCCCTCACCCCCAAACGGGTTATTGATCGATTACCACCCTTGGCTCGACCCACTTGGTGAAGTAGTCGACTGCGACGATGATGTAGCGGTTGTTGCCAGCGGCTCTAGGCAGGGGGCCGACCAGGTCAATCCCCCATCTTGAGAATGGGATTGTAGTACTGACCGGGGCGTAATTGACGGCTGGCCGACCAGGGGCCTTATGAAGTACCTGGCATGCGGTACACTTCCTTGCAAGGTTAGCACAATCCTGCGCCATCGTCGGCCAGAAAAAGCCTTGGAGGACGAGAGGCCGGACATGCTTAAAAGGGCCCTGATGTGAGGAGCAGACACCACAGTGGACTTCCTCCATGGCTACTTCGGCCTCGTCCTGGTGCAGGCATCGGAGGAGAGTGCCATTGTAGGATCTCTTGTAGAGTTTCCCATTCCCAATGGTGTAACTTGGGGCCCTGAGTTTGGCTAGTTTGGTCCTCCCCTCGTCCCGGGGTTATTCTCCCAAAGTGATGAAGGTCATGACGTCGGATATCCAGTCCTCCGGGCGTTGTTGTATGCACATGATCGGGCTGGCATGGATACATGACATGCTTAACTCCTCGACTTTGGCTATCTTGGAGATGGGATCCGGAGTGTCCGTGCTGAGTTTAGAGAGAATATCGGCCTCAGCATTCTCCACTCTTGGGGTCTGTGTGATCTCATGGGTTTCAAATGCCTTGAACAATTCCTGAGCCATCTATTTGTATTGCCTCATCCTTCCTTCTTTGGCCTCGTACGAGCCCTCGATCTGGCCCACCACCATCTTGGAGTCGCACTTGATTCTGACATGTCGCGCTTTGAGGCCGGCGGCGAGTCTGAGGCCGCTAAGGAAAGCCGCGTACTCGGCTTCATTGTTGGACACCCTGAAGTTGAAGCGGATGGCATAGTAAGCTCTGAATCCTTCAGGGGAGATGACGACGATGACGCCTCCACATGCCTTGGCGGCCGATGAACCATCAGTGAATATGGTCCATGATTCATCTGGCTCTGCCCTGGGTATGGCGGCGGCCGTCTCCCTTGCCGTACACTCGGTGACGAAGTCGGCCAAGGCTTGCCCCTTGATAGATGGCCTTGGCTTGATTTCGATTTGGAACTGGCTAAGGAAGATTGCCCACTTCACCATCCTTGAGGAACTAGTTGGGCTCCGCATAAGTGCGCCGAGGGGCTGCTGAGTCAAGACATGGACGACATGGGCCTGGAAGTAGTGCCCTAGCTTCTTCACCATGTGGACGATGGCCAACACCATCTTCTTGATGGGGGAGTACCTGAGCTCGGCCTCCCGGAGCGTCTTGCTGACATAGAAAACTGCCTTTTCCACCCCTTCATCCTCGCGGATGAGCACGGAGCTGATGGCCGACGTGTTCACCCCCAAGTATAAGAAAAGTGTCTTGCCGGGCTTGGGCTTGGAGAGCACAGGAGGGAACGAAAGGTACTGCTTCATCTCTTCGAATGCTTGCTGGCACTCCGTCGTCCATTTGAAGCTGTTCTCCTTGCGCATGGTTGGAAGAAAGTGAGAGACCTTTCAGCCGATTTGGAGAGGAAATGGTTAAGGGCCGCAAGTCATCCAGTCAACCGTTGTACTTCCTTGACATTGCGCGGTGGTTCCATGTTCATTATGGCCTGGACGTTCTCCAGATTTATCTCAATGCCCCTTTGGCTGACCATGTAGCCAAGGAATTTGCCTTCTCGGACACCAAAGGTGCATTTCTTGGGGTTGAGGCAGAGCTGGAACTTCTTCATTATCTCAAAAATTTCCCGGAGGTCTTCGGCATGGGTGGTAGCATGTTTGCTCTTGACGATCATGTCGTCGATGTATGGCTCCATCGTCCGGCTGACGACTGCTCTGAAGATTTTGGCTACCATCATGATGTATGTGGCGCCTGAATTTTTAAGCCCAAAGACCATGACGAGGTAGCAAAAAATTCCCTCCGGGATCATGAAAGCCGTCTTCTCGGCATCATCTTCATGCATGAAGATATGGTGGTACCCTCTGAAGGCATCCAAGAATGACATTAACTCGCAGCCCGCCATCTCGTCCACCAACTGATCAATGTAGGGGAGAGGGAACGGGTCTATGGGGCACGCCTTGCTCATATCAGTGTAGTCAACGCACATTCTGAATGTCGACGACTTCTGGGCGAGAACAACGTTGGCTAGCCATGTTGGGTACTTCACCTCCTTGATGTGGCTGAGGGAGAGGAGAATGGTGACCTCCCCCTTGACGAAGTCCTGTCTTTCGGCCGAGAGGTAGTGCCGCTTCTACTTGACTGGCGTGGAAACTGGATCGAATGACAGCCGATGAGTGATCACCTTCCGGCTGATGCCTGGCATGTCGTCCGGCCCCCACGCAATAATGATTGTGTATGGCTGTAGGACCAAGAGGATGTCGTCGCATTGGTCCTGTGGGAGTTGTTTCCCAATTTTTAGGACTCGCTCCGACCGAGAGGCATCCAAGGGGACCTTTTCGACATCTTTGATTGGCTCAGCATGTGGCCTCTCTTCATCCTTTGCGACAGTCGCGGTGATGGAATCTATCCTCTGCTCGGCGCTTTCTCGGCTTTGTCAGCTTGAGGTAACATGCCCTTGTTATCCTCTGGTTCCCCTTGCATAGCCAATGCCACTCGACGTGGGGACCTTCAAGCATAAGTGTTTCATGGAGATGATGGCCTTCAGGTCCTCTAGTGCTGGCCGCCCCCAGATCAGGTTGTGGGCACACTCGAGGTTGACCACCATGAACTCCATGTCAATTTTGGTGCGATGGGAGCCGTCGATGATTTCCACGGGAAGGACTATCGTGCCCTCGGCATCGATAGAGTCCCCGGTGAAGCCGGACAGTGGTGTCTGGATCGGCTTGAGCAATGCCCTGTCCAACTTCAGTTGCTTGAAAGTGTCAAGGTACATGACATTGATGGAGCTCCCCGTATCGATATTAGTGTGGTGGATGATAGAGTCGCATATCTCACATCGGATGACGAGGGCGTCCCTGTGTGATACGGGGCCTGGAGGCAGATCCTTGTCGGTGAAGGCGATCGCCTCTGTCCGCTGCTTCCTTGGCTGGGGGGAACGTGGGACACCTCCCCAGTGTAAAGGGATTGGGCCCATTTCTTTCTCTGGGTGTCTGAGTCCCCCCCCCCCCCCCACCCACAGTGTTGCCTCCCACAATGAGGTGGATGTGGTTCTCCTTCGGAGGGGGCTCCTCAAAGTCTTCGTCGTCATCACTAAGTCTACCGATCTCACGCTTCTTCGTAGAGGGTTCGCCCCCATTTTTTCCGGTGTTTACGCACGTATTTTTGCGTGGGCCACCTATAACAAATTGGGAGAGTTCCCCTGGTGAATCAGCCGCTCGATGGCTCTCTTCAGCGTGACGCAATCGTTGGTGTTGTGGGAGGTGTTCTTGTGGTAACGGCAGTAGGTACCCCCTTGATGGACGGCGTAGATTTCCTTTGCCAATCGAGGATCCCTCTCAATGAGATCATGCTCCTCGGCATAATCGGGGATGGAGCTGACCGAGTATGTGAGGGGGGTCCTCAGCCTTTCCATCCTTGGACGCCATGGGAGATCCTTCTTGTTCTGCCCGCCAGACCCTTGGCGGTTCTATCCTCCCTGACCCCGATCCCCGGTCGAGAGTGCACCTGGAGCCCGCGCAGAGTTTGTCTTTTTCGAGGGGCGTCCTCCATCCTTCTTATGGTTGTGGAGCTCGCCGGCGTCAGCGTATAAGTTCCCTCGCCGGTGCGCCTTCGTGTATGACCTCGGCGGGTCAGTGATGAGGCTCCTCACATACGGGGTGCTGCGGAGAGTTCCCTTAAAAAGGACAAGGAGGGTGCGCTCATCGGCCCATTCGACCTCGTCGGTCTCCCTCGTCCATCGGTCGATGAAAGAGCGGAGTGATTCGTCGTGCTGCTGCTTAACAGAGAGGAGATGGGTGAAGTACTTCTTTACGCGTTTCCTCCCAGCAAAGTGGGTGAGGAAGTTGTAACACCCCCATTTTTCCCGCCCAAAAAAAAATACATTTAAATGATGATTTATTTAAAGGAATTATCAACTTTATTTGAAAACATCATAGATACAGCGGAAGTCTTAATAGGGAAATGAGTGTTACCGCCACATCCGGTCATCTCTTAACCGAATGCACAGGCAAACCAAAACAATAAAACTAATGTCATAATAAATAAATGTTTATTTCTTGACTAGGTTTGACTAAGGCATCTTCTAATTCGCTCTCAATCGCATGCAATCCATCAATCATCATAAGCATCCAACTCATCACCTGTTAAAAATTAATGGGGGAGATAGGGACAAGAAAAATAACAAAAATTAGCTTTAGAGCTAAGTAAGTACTACCCAACCCCGTAAAATAATCAGATTTGGTGAAAATAGATTTTTATATAATACTATTTAAAAATAACACACTCCATCAAAATATTCTTCTCTTTGGTTTTTCTCAAAATCACTTCTTTACTAAAACCCTCAACTTCTCTTCAAAAATCATATAGTAACTCTTCTCTTTGAACTTCTAAAAAAAACTTCTTCTCTAACTTCCTAGTAATTTAGAAGGGCGGTGCTCAACCTTTCGACTGAGCCCGGTGGACCGTGGTTACGGACGGCCACCCCGAACAAGTACCGGTACGACAACTGCTCTTGCGGAAACGAAATGACTACCTTAAGTGTGCACACCCCCTAAAAGGGATTCCAAGCCCTCCGAGTAGTAAGTCATCCCGAGTGGTCGGAACCCAACCACCCCACCTTTAAAATTCTTGAATGATTAGGGACTACTACTATAACTTCTTCTTAAAAGGGATCATAGATCCAAATGTCACTTCAAACTCAAACTGTACTTCTTAGGAGTAGCAGCCCTAATCATCCTCCACATTTATCCGGATGTGGAAAACTGACACCTCGGATTACTCCCGAGATGCTCACTTCTTATAAAAATGTAAATTTTATCTTCAATTAATACTTCAAAAATACTTCTCAAATTCTCTAAAAAGTCTCGAAGGTATTTAAAAATATTTAATACCCCAAAAGTACTTAATTTATATTTCTCAACTACCATATATATAATATCTCCACAAAATCACATACACAAAATTCACAATTCACACTTAATCACATAATGCATAATAAGCATATAATACGAGGAAACAATTTTGGATTGACAGAGAAACTTACAATTTAGGGTTTATCCAAAACTAGTTCCAAAATAGTATTTAATACCATATTCAAAATAATCCAATAAGAATATTTATAACTCCAGAATATATATGTAAATTTTCATACCAAATTATACATTTAAAAATATATAATTTATCCCAAAAGATTTTATCTCACAACACTTTCCAAAAAGAGGGTTTAACCCAAACAACCACTTCCCAAAAGTAGCATTTACTACTACCACCAAAATAATCAAATTGGAGTATTCTGAACCCATAATATATTTTCAATATAACCAGTTATAATAGTCTCAAATCATACTTCAACTCATACCAAAACAATCACCAAAATTTTCCAATCCCAAAAGAAAAATCATCAAAAATCACAATTTTAGCCATGATAAACTGATTTGATAAATTCACCAAAAATCATACGTTCATAAATTCCCAGAAAAGCATACATCATCATACTCATACTATGATAGCCGAATTATCCATAAAATTTCAGAAAGAAACTCAAATCATAGCACAAACCCTAGTTTATACAATATAGAGGCAAAATAGTAATTTTGGTTGCAATAGTCCTTACCTCGAGGCTAGCAACGAATCCTAAACATCAAACCTAGTTTGATGGATCATTCTCACGTACCTAGGAAGTGATCGGTTCGAAGGATCTCAATTTAGGAGAAAGAAATTTAGGAAACGGATGAACGACACGAATTAGGCAACAAACGCACTTACCGGAATATTGGATTGTTTGATCTCATCATTGGCATAAAATTTAGTGCTGGATACGTTAATATTGAAGAGCTGTAAGGGATAGAGCTTGAAGAGGCGGTCCTAGGGTTTTTGGAATGAGGAAAATCGGATTAGGGATGTATTTATAGTGAATTTCCGAAGTTTGAGTTGCATTAGGATACAACAGGAACGCACGCGTGCGTACCTTCCACGCACGCCGTGCGTGACCCCCAGACGCCCCAAACCTTAGTTTTTGCCCCGTTTCTTCCCCATTTGTACCTCCCCTTTGTCCCAAACACTAAACCTAACATAATAAACGACCTAAAGACCGTGTAAATAATATGAAACACAATTTTAATTATTTCCCAAAAATTTCTCAAATTTTTGGGGTATTACAGAAGCGTTGGGCAAGATCCTGCCATGAGTCCATGCTTCCTTCAGGGAGCGCGTTGAACCATTCATACATTAGTCCCTTGAGAGTGGAAAGGAACCAGCGGCAAAGGTATTCATCCGATGCATTCACCATCAGCATGTTATTCTGATAGTGGCTGAAATGCTCCTGGGGGTTGGTGCGGCCATCATAAGGCTTGATGGCGTTGCCTCGGTACTTCTCGGGAATAGGGGCCGAGAGTACCATTGTAGTGAAGGGAGTCCTCGTCCTGATTTGGACGATGGGGTCACCTCGTCCTTCGGCCAATTCCCTCTCCAGGACACTGAGTCATTGACCTTATGTAGGAGGGCGTTGAAGCCGGGATCCCTGGATGAGTTGCCCGTGGGAGTGGCGGCCAGCTGCTTCGCCTCCATCTGAGTGAGCCTTCGCTCGAGCTGGGCGATAACCTCGTTTCGGGGATCCTTAGCGGCCGTAGTGGCGCCTTGCTGGGTCCGCACACGGGCCGCGTGGGCCGTGTTGATTTAGTGGCGCGCGTCTTCCTTGTGCAACTTTCCCTTGCCTTTGTCCAGGCGGGGCCGATCCGCTGTCCGGGATACGGACTCCAAGCTTTCCCTTGGTGAGCCAAGCTCACGTTCACCAATCCATCCCGCCATCCTCTCCGATACTGGCCGACGGCACGTGTCACCTAGCCTATTGAAGGTTGAGGCTTTTCCACGCGCTGAGGTCGGTCCAGCTCGAAGCGGGGATGCAGGGTGAGAGTGGGATGGCGACGTGTCCTGGGCTTCAACACCTTCGACGTTGCTTATCTTCATGACTAACGACTGGGCGGTGGGGGCGGCGGAGTAGTGTTTTTCCCCGTCCTGGGCATGAGTGCGCTAAGGACGGTGGGATTCTGAGCCAAGTTGGCTATGATGGCCGATACAACGGCCTAAAGCTGAGGGTCAACAGCGGGAGTAGTCTGTTGCCCTTATGCATGGTCTCCCTTCTCCATGCGTTTCTTCTCAAGGCCGATACAGGCGTCTTGAGCGTTGCCATTGAGCTGATTGCGGAGATCAGCTGCGGGTCGATTGTTTCCTGGAAGATTTCCTCTTCCGCTGCCTTCTCGGCCGTAGCGTCACCAGAGCGCTCACGACCCTCCTGAGCTTCGGGGATCGTCTTGCCGATGAGGTTGCGGTTTGACCTTGCTCTTCCCATTTTCAGTTAGCTGTGCTTGGTAGCGACGAGGGATGCTAACTTGAATATTCTAGCTCTCAACGAGAGCATCAAATGATAGAGTATATATTCTAGAGAGAGACAAGAGCTAGAGAGAGAAGTGCAATAAGTTCTGCAATAAATGAATTTGTCAACCCCTACAACTACTCCCAAGGGGGTATTTATAGAGGAAATGTGGGCTGGGCTCCCAAGTCTTGGGCTTGGGAGGCCCATTTACAATGGGGCCACTACTGGACCGAGTACAAAGTATGTAGAAATGACTAAGTATAAAATCCGGCTCAATGAGATCTCTGTGGCCGACGGGGGTCTGGCCGACGGAGCCACGGCCGACGGAGACACCCGGTTCTCCTGACTTCTAGATCATGTTCTGAGTATATGTCTTTCTGGCCGATGGGCGGCCATCTAGCCGACGGAGGTCCCACTGAGTGACAGTTGTGCCTCTTTATTCTTCTGAGTATGTGGGTCATGGGGTCTGGACTCATATACTCCATCACCGTGGTATCGGCCCACAATGAGCATCATGCTCCCAGGGATAAAACACGGATGAACAGTACCCCGCATGCAGATGAACAGTAACTTTTTATTTTGTATTCCAGTAGCAGGGTGATGTAACTCCCGTTTAAAAAAATGTAACTCACGTTGATAGGAAATGTAACTTGAGTCAACTTTAAATGTAAGTGGTCTAAAACGAAATATAAGAAAAAACTAAATTGATTTGAATGTAAAGAATGAAAAATTGATCCTAATTACTCAATTACTTTTGTAATTAGAGAATATATTTTATTTTTAATATTAGGGCCATAGAATTATGCACCTGTTAGACGACTTGAGGGGTGGGGAGAAGAGGCAGAGAAGAGAGGGAAGGGAAGACCCAAACAGACTTGGATTAGAGGAATCAGAACGGATATGTCTCTTCTTGGGTTGGATGAGAGTATGGCTTTGGAGAGAGCAAAGTAGAGGGCGCACATATGTGTGGACGATTGATGTCTTTTCTACCTTTCCCCTCTCTCTCTCTTTTCTTTTTTCTTTTATCGTTTATCTTCCTTATCTTTTTATTTTTTTTATGTTATTTTTATTTTCTAGCATTTTATGCTCTTTTATTTTTTATTGTTATCTTTTTTATATTCTTGTGTTATTGTTATCTTATATTTGTTTATTTTTATTTTATTCATTTATCTTACTTTTTTTCTTCCCTTTCTTGTTCATCTTCTCTTTTTGGCATTTTTGATATCATAGATCGATTCATGTTAGCCGACCCCAAATTCTTTTATGATTAAGGCTTGGATGTTGTTGTTGTTGTATTAGGGCCATAGAAATGATATAATTAAATAGAATATATACATATATATATATATATATATGTGTGTGTGTGTGAGTGTGTGTGTGTGTGTGTATGTATATTATACATTGGTTTCACTGTAAAATTGATACTAATTGACCAGTTACTTTTTGTAAATAGTGAATAAGTTTTTTAATATTAGGGCTATAAAAATGATATAGTTAAAACATATTTTTTTCGTAGTGTAACTCATGTACATTAAGATGTAACTCACGCATAAACAGATGTAACTCATGCATATGAAGATGTAACTTCATATAATATTAAATGTAAACATTGAAAACAAGGAGTTTAATATTTTTCAATTAATTTATGTAAATAGTGAATATGTTTTGTTTTTAATATTAGGGCCATAAAAATGTTTGAATTAATGGCAAAAATAATACTAATGGGCTTTTGCATGACATAAATGTGACCAAAAGTCATTTGGACAGAAAAGTAACGATGCTCAATCTCTCAATCCCTTCCGCTTTGCGCAACTCTCAATTTCAAAAAGCCCAAAATTATCCTAAAGGCTAAATTAGCATCTCCTCCCTCACCGTCAACGCCAGAGCTTGAGCAACTGGCGGAGCTGAAGAGTCACTGCCGCCGCTGAAGAGTCGTCGGCTCGCCGCCACTGCTGAAGAATCGTTCCCACTGTCTTTGTGAGAGCCGCCGCCGTCTCTATGAGAGCTACCGCCGCCGCCGTCTCTATGAGAGCTACCGCCGCTGCCGTCTCTATGAGAGCTACCCCACCACCGTCTTTATGAGAGCTATCACCGACGCCAACACCTCTTCTCTGAGGTCACCGTATCTGCTGCGGTAGGGCCGCGATAGCTGCGGCGGAGATGTCAACCCAGGTTGTCTCCGTCGTCCTATGATCGGCCATATGTCGAAGGAAAGGGTAGTGGCGGTCGAGTGGATTTAGATCCAGTTTTTGAATCGGTAGATCTGGATCTGTGATTGTTTTAGGATAATGGAAGGGGTAGTGGTGGCTGAGTGACCCGGTGGTAGGGGCTGTGACTCCAGGGGCATGGACATGGTTGTGAGTTGGTGGTCGGAGATGGCGTGGCTACTGGACAATGCCCGGATGGTGGTGGTTTGTGATGGAATGACGGACTGGTTGAAACACTTGATTACTAGTGGAGTAAAATGACGCGGACAGCGGTGGATGGTGGCGGCGGGTCACCGGAGGTAGTAGCCGGTGGTGGTGGTCGGAAGTGGACAACGGTTGTCACTGCGTCACTGTGGCCGCCAATATTTTTGTCTACTAATTTTATTAATATTGGTGGCGGTGTCACTGTGGCGGCGTCACTGCAGCAGTGTCACTGTGCTGATGTCACTGTGGCAGTGGCGGTGTAATTGGCGTAAAAATTTTGACTTTGACAATTCTCAGTGATAAGAATAACAAACAAATACAATGACATAAAATTTTTGCAGTGACATCATGTTTTCTAATTCCAGATATGTGACCTTGTTAATCATTTTTTTGTCATTTTTTAATAGTACTTACATTTTTGAAAATCAGTTCAATTTAGTAATATTCAGGGAATAACCCCAATAAAATGTTTTAAAGAGAAAACAATTCCAAAAATTTTTTTTTGCCAAAAAAACTTTTTTTTTACAATTTTTTTTGTTTCAATAGCATGAGTTTATTTTGTGATGTAACTCGTGTTATGAAAAATATAACTCGCATTGATGGAAAATTTAACGTAGGTGTATGCAAAATGTAAATTGTTGAAGCAAATCCAAATGTAACTCATGCATAGAAAGATGTAACTCACCCATAAACTGATGTAACTCGTGGACAAGAAGATGCAACTCCATATACTATCAAATGTAACTCCAGAAATTGTAACATAACTCACACATATGAAAAAGGAAAAAATCACCCTAATAATCCCACCTATTACCGGTCTTCCATTATTAATCCCTCCCATGCGTAATTCTATATTAATATGTATTAAAGGGGTAACCTTCCACAAACACTCTCAGTGCATTGGCAACCGGTTGAACTGGTAACACTTAAAATTGGCTACCTAACAACGGTCTGACTATTAGGTCAATTGAAGACAAAGGATAGGGAAACAAAGTTGTCGCCATTACAGACTGAGGAACGAGGAACGAAGAGGGGTTGAAGAAAGGTTATACGTCCACGGAAAGAAGAATGGTAAATTGGAATCCTTTCCCTCCTTCTTTTTTTGTCTTCGTTTTTTGTCTATTATCATGTCTTCGTTTTTTGTCTTTGTTGCTTTGTTCATACAGTTGTCATTGATGTTAATTTTTGTTCCTGGAACTGAGTTGTCTGATTTTCACTTTTAGGTTTTAGGGGAAACTCAGGTTAAACTGCGTATATGGCATGGGGGAGTATTTAAGAAGGACAGCAGGGGTAGACTACAATACGTGGGAGGTACTTTTAGAATTTTTGATGTAGATGCAGATGAACTATGTTGGTTTTGGTTAGAAGAACTAGCTAAGAAATGTGGGGTTTATTGTACTATTGATGCCATTTACTACATGGTACCTAATCTAAGCTATGAAGAGGGATTGAGAAGGGCATATCATGATGATCAAGTGAGGGATATGATAGATGTAGTCTTAAAGACAAAGTGCGTTGACTGCTATGTCATTCATGGAATTGATGTGCCAGATTTAATTCAAGCAATTGAATATGTGGGACAAAATGAATGTGCAGAGATAATGTCATCCAATAAGAAGAAGAAACTTAGTCCTAGGGGAGGATCTAAGGTTCATGTGGGTACTTCACAACCTCAGACCACTGCTCCAGATTCATTTCAGGCTGACATGCCCCATAGCCCATTTACATGGGATGAAGAAGAAGACTCAGATGATCCAGAGTACACTCCTGCAAGTGAAGAAGGTAACATAAATGATGACAATTCTGATTTCCAAGGTGATACTTCAGAAGAGGAAGACCTAGAGAACATACAAGAGGGTCTGGTTTTGTCAGATCTTGATACCAGTGATGAAGAGTATCAAAAGGTTAGGGATCAAGTTAAGGGGTGGAATGCCAAGATATTAGGGATTGCAACTGCTCTTCAAAAAGAAGCTGGTAAGGGTAAACTGCCAGGGCAAAATCAGAGTTCTAGTAAGGCTAGGGTGCAAGAAGGTATAGAGGAAGACTCTGCCTTTATTAGTGACTATGAAGACGCAGAAGAAGAAACTTTAATACCAGATGAAGATGAAGAACAATATGAACTCAAAAAAAGGAGGGAAAGGATTCCAATTGTTAATGAACATACTGACTACAAAATACTTGAGTGGAAAGTAGGAACCAAATTTGAGAGTAGAGAGAAATTTAGAGATGTTGTGGTTAGATTTGCAGTAGCCCAAGGCAGAAATCTAATGTTCAGTGTTAGTGATAAGAAAAGGCAACAAAGGTTAGGTGCAATATGTGTACCCGGGTGTCCCTTCAGGATATATGCTAGCTGGGACAGTAGCAGAGGGTGTTTTGTGGTGAAATCAGTTGTAGGGGAGCACAGGTGTCTAAGAAACATGGAATCAAACAAACAACTGAAATCTTCATGGGTTGCTAAGCAATTTCTGGAAGTTTTTAAATCAAGACCCCATTGGCCAGCTAAGGAAATTATTGAAACCATACGCAGAGCATATAGAGTGGTTGTTAAGAGGAACTTTGTTTACAAAGTTAAGTACATTGCCCATAGGAAACTTCATGGTAGTATGAAGGACCACTACAACAAACTTGGGAGGTATCTTGAGGGCTTATCAGTTGCTAGTCCTACCAGCCATTTCCAGCTTGAAGTCAATCCTGAATTAAGAGTGTTTCCACAAGTTTTTCAGAGACTTTTTGTGTGTTTTGATGGTGTTAAGCAAGGCTGGCTAGAAGGGTGTAGAAAGGTGTTGTGTGTGGATGGGTGTTTCTTGAAAACATTTTTGGGTGGAGTCTTACTTTCTGCAGTTGGAAGAGATGCAAATGAGCAGATGTATCCCCTTGCCTGGTCTATGATTGAAGGGGAAAATAATGATAGCTGTGAATGGTTCTTCATTCACTTAAATAGAGAAATAGGTGAAACAGATCATGGATTACAAATGTCTTGCAGAGGCTGAATTGGATCCTCCACCTATCAAAATTGGGCCTGGAAGACCAAGGAAAAATAGGAGAAAGGACCCTCATGAAGATCCAAAGAAACCTGGTAAGCTAACAAAGCATGGATTACAAATGTCTTGCGGCATATGTAAGTCCACTCAACACAACAAAAGAAAATGCCCGGACAAAGACAAAAGTACAACCTCAAGTGTTTCAAATGAACCTAAAAGACCAAGGGGAAGACCTAGGAAGAATGCACAATCTTCTACAGAGGCTGCCAGTCAAACTGAGTATACAAATGCCACTGCCCAACCTTCACAAATTGGGAGAGGTGGGAGGCTGATAATGAGAGGTAGGGGCAGAGGGAGGTCCAAAGGGAGAGCCAATGAGGTACGCATAATGCATTTTAGTGTACATTTGTTTAGTAATGTTATATTTATTGTGTTTATGAATTGGATGCAGGTTCCTCAGGGATTTGGTGTGTTCGTTGATGGTCAGGGAAACAACATTCTTAATGTGAGACTTAATGTCCTTATCCCTTTTCAATTGTTATATTGGTGTGCTCCTAAATGAAAATCATTGGCCTTTTTTTTGTAGTCACTTGGTCAAGTAGGAGGTCCCAGACTGCTTTCAGGGGATGGATATGCTCCATCAAGCAATGGCAGTGCACCAGTGTGAAAGAATGTCGTGTCATGAATGATGTCTAATGACTTTTTGTTAAATGGATTTCTTTGTTTGGATGTATTTTGGATGTTGTTAATCTGCCTTTGATGTAGTGGATGATGTTGTGCTTGTATTTCAGAATTCTGTTGTTAAACTTTTCAATTGACTTGTGATGATGATGAAGTTATGGTATTTTAAGTTAATGGAAGCAGAGGTGTATTTTAAGTTAAGTGGAATGGTTCTTTTCAAGTTACTGGAATGGTTCTTTTCAATTTTCAGAATACTTTGGAGTGTACTTTAAACCATGTTCAAATGATCTTAACAGAATAACAAAACTTTAAGAGAAGTTCATCATACACATTACAAAACAAGATCCAATATTACATCAGTTTCATAGAAGGTACATTTCTTCAAATAAGAAGTAATTACATCACAAGATCTGCTAATATTACATCATTTTAGCAGAAGGTGAACATCCCTAATTCCAAGATCCAATATTACATCACTTTAACATTACATGGTACATTACTTCAAATAAGAAAGAATCCCAAAAACTATCCAAGATGCTATTATAACCATAACAGCATATGCTTCTCCTCTAGCTGTTTTGGAAGCCACCATTCGAGAATCAGCAACTTCTACAACCAACCTCTTGTTCTTCATCTTCAACTTGTGTACTCTTTCTTCCAATAACTTCTTCTCTGCCAACAACTGCTCAATTAGTAGATCTTTATCTTTCACTATTTGGACATCATATTGCACATCAGTGTCCTTACACCATTCAAAGAAACGACAATCTGCATTCTACAATCAAAACGAGATATTGCACATCATTGTCATCATTGTCATTAGAATCTGTATTCTACTCAAAATGTTTAGCACTACTTCAAGTGAAAATGACTTATGACAGAAAGAGTCATCATTAAAACTAAACAATTCAATGGTTTGCATAAACCCTAATGTTTAAAGCAATAATAGCGAGCATATAGTTTTGATATAATTCAGATCATTCAAAATTATAAACCCTAATGTTTTTATTTAAAACTAATATTTTCATCCAATGAAAACTAATGAAAAGTTTATAAAGCAGAGATACTTACAGGCCATAGCGAGCAGCCATAAAATTTTCTTCCAATGTTTGGACCGCTCTTTACCGTTCGCAATTTCGGCTCTATCTTGTGATGGCAAGTACGCACAACCTCTCTATTCGAGTTGCAGGTCCAAGAAGATGAACCACTCATTGAATTCATGATTGTTCAGTACTCAAGAAATTGAAGATCTTCCCTTCCCATTCGTTCTCTTCACTCGTCTCTCGCGCAGGGATGCAAGAATCGCGCAAGGATGTCGATTGGGTTTGGCCTCTCATTTTGGGATAAGAGGGAGAGGATAATAACGTGTGGGTCACGTGATTCTTTAATTACCGGTTAAGATGGGTTCTTCAGGTTAATAGAGTGTTTGTGGAAGGTTACCCCTTTAATACGTATTAATTTAGAATTATGCATGGGAGGGATTAATAATGGAAGATCGGTAATAGGTGGGATTATTAGTGTGAATTTTTCCTATGAAAAATGTAATCTCATGTTTTATCAAATTTAAATCGAAATAAATAAACTTAATGTCTTAAAAACTACAAACATATAAAAGAGATAAAAAATATATTATAAAAGAAGTGTATGAATATGAAAAATATTTTACTAAAAAGGTGTATAAATGAAAAAAGTATTACACCAAAAATAAATTTGGTAGTACTTATTTTATGTGAATTAAGAAATTTAGTAATAAATTTGTAATTAAAGAAAAATGTTAAGAAATTTAGTAATAAATTTGTAATTGAAGAAAAAAGTTAATTCAATTTTAATTTAATTAGTTAAAGATAAAGATAAATAAATCACAATTAGTTTTTAGTGTTTTCATGCAGGTGAAAATAATTGGAGAAAATAAAAAAGAAAAATAATGAGAGGAAATAGTGCTCCAAACAAATCTGGAGGGCATGAAGGAAAAGAAACGTACGTAATGCTTCGAAAATGGAAAAACGGCACCGTATGTGGTACTGGTACCGGTATACCATGCACATCGTATACCGGTACCACGGTATAATTTGCCCCTATAATATATATATATTGGAATATTTGTTTCCTTTTGTACTTCAAACTCTCTCATTATATATACACATGTCGAGATTCCTATTGAGGTACCTTTTTCCATTATTCTCACATAAATGACGCCAAGAGGCAATAGCCCCTGAGCCCACAATTTTGGGGAAAAAATAGGACTAAGATACTTTAATATATGGGGAATTCTATTTGGTCTCCCATTTACTAATTGCATAAACATTATTATTATCCGCAAAACATAAAACTACGTTGTTTTATACTTGTCCGTACTATATATGGAGTACTATTTACTACCTCCGTCCCAAATTGATTTGCAAATTTGACTTTTCTTGGTCAAACAGTTTCATTTTATTTGCTTAATTAGGATGTCAATTTTTAATTATATTTTAATTTGGAGTTTGCAACTTTGAAGAGATTTTAATGTAATTTCTGCATATGTAAATTTTAATTATTAAAAATTGAGTTAATTATTCATAGGGAGTGTTGATTTTTATTATTGATTAGACCAAAAAATGTTGATTTTTCAAAACAATTTGGAATCGAAGGAGTATTAACTTCAACCCTCGGAGGTGGAGGCTGTGCCTCAACCCCAAGATCAAACATTTCTTCTGGCAGCTATGATGCGGTCTGCTGCTTACGAGGGTCAACCTCGGTGCCCGGCGGATGGAGTGTGATACAGGTTATGTGGGGAGGAAGAAGAGTTGGTGAGCCATCTTTTTGTTCAATGTCCGGCGGCCAAGGATGCGTGGAGCCAGGTTGGGCGAACATAGCTGGGGCTGATTTTCTGGGTCTGATGGAATCGGAATTCAATAGCCGTTCGTTGGAGGAGCTGCATAAGTTGGTGTGGGGTGAAAGGAACCGTAGAGTCTGGAGTGGGATTTCCCTGAGTGCAAAACAAATTCTTTTAAAACTTAAATTTTATGTTGCAGGAAGGGAAATGCTCAACATCAAGAAGCA